>UELX01006693.1:0-10299 GCA_900480035.1 Eupelmus urozonus | reverse complement strand
TGGCTCGCAGTTCCTGCGGCCATGTCTTGCGCTTGCGCAGAGCGCACCGTGGTAGTCTACACGCGTAGCTACCCACAATATAAGTACCAGAACTTACATAATCCGCGCCGTGTATGAATTAAAGCCGGAGTCCGCGCAGGCGGGAAAATTAAGCTGCAGCGAGAGGAAACTGCGCACTTCGCTATGTATATCTAGAATTTGCTCAGAGTGTGAGAGATTCGAAAAAGCCGGACGACGCTCAGATCCGACCCAGCTGCTCCGATCGGCAACAGACGACTGTCACAAGATCAGCTGATATCTCAACAGGTTGCCTGGGGTTGTGTGCGTTCGATAGCTATGTTCGAATAACTAAGTTAACGTGGAGTTGAGTTTAATTGCGGTAATTAGCGGGAGTGTATAGATAGCGACCGTTGGTTTTTGGCTGGATGAAGTTACGAAATGGATTGTATGAGTTGTTGAACTTTATTTTTAAAGGTAATTATAAAAATAAAAATTTTGTATTATTATTTAGATTGTGCCATTTTTTTTAGAAAATTTTTGGATTTAGAAAAAAATTAAATTATTTTTGAGCAGTAGCTCCATTTTATTGCCTTTGTCTAAATAATTTATTGTTATATGTTTTAAGTAGGTACTAAATAAGCTTTTTACATAGTAAAATGTAAATGCATTTACATAAAAATTGTTTGCAAAGAAAAGTTATGTAAAATAATCATAAAAAGATATTACTGATAGTTTTATACCTACTGGTATAATAAATTAGTTTTAAAACTAAGGTCACAAAAATGAGTTCACATGACAACAATTTTTAATTCTGTATTTTCTTAAAATGTCATACTTAAAAAGATAATTTACTCGAAAATAAATATCATTTTATAAAACGATTAAAAAAATAATTTTAAATGAGTCATTACATAAGTCTCACTCTTACTTATCTTGAAGGGTACTTATGAGTTAGTTTTTATCAGATTAGTTAACAAAAAAAAATTCATTAAAAGTAATTACATAAAATTGTTTTAGATTTTTTTCAGAAAAATAATATTAAAGTAATCGATAATAATAAAAATTTTAAAAAAAATTTTAAAAGCAAAAAGGAGTATAGCTCAGGAAAAAACAGCATATTCAGAATATCATTTTTTCCTTATCCATGACGTCTACTTTCCAAATGATTTATAGCCTGAATATCCGGTCCTTTTACCAACGACATTTCATGCCAGCATCAAAAACGGTTCGCATCCCTCTGTCATCCCCTAAGCCATTGTAGAGTAAACAATTCATCATTCTAAAATCGACGCAAAAAAGCAATTATCAAAACCTTGAACTACTACAACAATTTTCGTAGCTTACATATTTAATGTATTTCCATCGTTAAAAAAATGAAACAGACAGTCACGCGTGGAAAACGACCAGCCCGACAAACGCGATAAATAAATTATTTACGCTTATAATATCGATCAGGCAAGTATTATCCAACTGAATAAATAATACCGCTTCCCAAGAATCGATACAGCAATTGCCGCCAAACATCAGCAAAACAGCTCCAACTTCCCGGAAACACCCAACCCCCTATCCAAAAATCCCCCCTCACAGCCAGCATCTATTCCCCCTAAAAACGAAAAAAAAACACCAAAACCATCCAGCGCTGAAACCATCCCACATTCAAATAATCGCGGCTGCCTCTACTCCAGCCATCGGAACGTTCCTCCCGCGCCCACCAATTATCCCTAACCGAAGGAACCTTCCCGGAATCGAACCGAGCTCAGCCCGAGCCGTAGCAGCAGAGAGCGAGAGACGAAGAACCGTACGTGTGTATATACATCCGCAGCGCAGATCGCATCCATCTCGGTAACCCGGGAACCTGGCTTCTCGTGTGCTTCGGTGCTTGTCCATCGCAACCTCACATCGTTCTCACACTTCCCGAGGCTCGCTGTTTATTATCAGTTGTGCCCGAGGTGCTTTCTGCTCTCTCTACCGTCAGCTCTCCCGTCGACATCTTGCGCTCTGTTTCTCTCTCTCTTACACATTGATACATATAGCTATATACACGTCGGCCATCCAGAGTGTGCTACAGTAGAGAGAGAGAGAGAGAGAGATAGAAAAGCCATCGCGAATCTATCATTCTACGCACGCACACACGGCGCGAGCCTTCAGTCAGCTCCTCCCACACGGACGTGTAATACTGGGAGAATATCTGCGTGCGCGCAGAGAGAGAGACGCTCTAATCGCGTGTGTGTGAGTGAGTGGCAGCAGCAGCAGCAGCAGCAGCAGGCAGGCAGTACCAGCAGCAGCAGCAGGCTCCAAAGAGCAAGCGAGAGAGAGAGAGAGAGAGCCAGCCGTGCACGGGGAAACGTCGAGCTGAGAGGCTCTCTTCGTCAGTAGTGCGCGCGCGCGACGACGACGACACTGCGCCCGTCTCTCTGTGTATATACTGTCTACATCTCTCTCTCTCCTTCTCTCTCTCTCTCGCGCGCGTTCGCGTATTACATCCGTGTGCCGAGCCAAGACACGAGCAACTCTCTGTGGTGTGATATTGTGTGATATCCCGCTATCTCACGGTGCGCGTGCCGTCGAAGCGCACCTCCAGCCAGGCAGCAGCTTCGCCAGGGTGTGCTAGAAGAGCTGTTTTTAAGTGCAGGTCAGCGCGAGAGAGAGAGAGGCTAAGTGAGTGTCTGTGTGTGTGCTAGAGAGCGAGAGAGAGAGAGGAAAGAAGAACGGAGCAGTAGCAGAGGTCGACGAGGAGCGCCGCCTCCTACTTTTTCTACTCCCTCCCTAAGGATACGCCAGCTTCGGACGGCAACGCACGCTCCGGGTAAATCATCCTCAAGCAGCTAACTCTCAAAGCCCAACCCAGACATCCTGGCTCTCTCCTGTCTTTGCGGACGCCTGTATTAGCGTTCTCGTGTATGTGTGCGTGTGTGTGAATGTATACGAGTATGAGTGTACATATAGTGTCTGTGTGTGTGTGTGTGCGCGGCGGCGCCCATAGTATCTCTCCTATCGCTCGGCCTCCAAGTGTGCACTTTTCTCCCTCTCTCTTGCCCCGCGTATTCCGCACGTAGGTACGCCTGCACGTTACATATATCTATCTGTGCATATATATCTACGCGCCGCTTATATATCTCTCTCACAGCGAGCCGCGCGTGGCTGATTTTTTCATTTCGGAGCATGATATACTTGAACATTACACGTCGAATCCGGAGCGAGAGCGAGAGAGAGAAGAAAGTGGCGCAGCACAGAGTGTGTACTGGATTATCTTCTGCGTGACTTCCGTCTCTCTCTCTCTCTCTTGTGCTCACGCACACTTACACGTACACACGCCCGATACGTAGCTTATAACTCGCCCGCGCGCGCTGTAATCGTGTGAATATATTTTTTTCTCCTTATGCACACATCGAGGCTCTGCGCGCGCGCGCGCGCGAGCGAGCTCGAGGTGTCAAAGTCATCGTGCGCCAGAGAGAGACAGAGCTCCCTTTTTCTTTCCTATTCGATTTTTAGGTTAGGCGCGAGAGAGCACCAGCTCTATACGTATATACACACAGCTCCGTGCACGGCAGGTACGTCGCTTTCACGGCGCGCTCTCTGCTTCTCTTGCAAGTCACCTGTTCTCTTCCATACGCTCGCTACGCTCATACATACACACACTCACGCTCGGCCAGTGTCAGCGTGAATTAGCCATCGGAAAAGGCCGTGTACGTGTGCGCGTATGTATAAGTCGCAGCGACCGAGAGATGATATCAATTCCTCGCTTTGTGCAGAGATAGAGCGAGACGGAGCGAAAAAGCTCGGCGCTCTTTGTCTCTTTTGCGCGTTGCCTTTTCGTCGTCACCAGCTCAGTGTCTCCTCTTTATTAAAAGCCCGCGCGCTCGGCGCCTGGATCAAAAGACGCGGAAAACTCGCTTCAACCTCGAGCCGCTGGACGTACACACAGACACAGCTTGACGGCCAGTCCGTAATCGGGAATTACCCAACGCATATCATCGCAGCGCGTTTCTACACTCGCTGTTTTCGGAAAAGACAGCTCGCTCGCTCTCAGCTTGCGAAACCGCCTGTTTAGACTGAGCCGTATTTTTTCCTTCCGGTTAGTACATATATCCACACCAGAATCACGCGCATCCGCGAATTTCTTTCTCTCTCCGCGGCTCAGAAGCGCTCGGAAGTCCGAACGGTCACGATCCTTTGTCCCATAGCGCGCCGCGAGTGTGCCAGGCTTTTATATATTTTGACAAGTGCGCGTGCGGAGAGAGAGAGAGAAAAGAGCTCGTGTGTTCCTGGGCTGCGCGTCGCTCTCACGGCGCAACTATCCTCGCGCAGATATGTGCGCCTTGAGATTCTGCTCCACCGTACGTATACATACACTTTGGCTTTAATTGCTTTACTAATCGGCCGGCGCTCTGTGTTTTGCTAGCGATGACACTACCAGCGAGCGGAATTTCCAGTGCTCCGAAATGTTTACCTTAAGCGCCTCGTCGCGAAACGCGCGAGGCTTGGAATAATGCTCGATAGATAGCCGTATACGTTTCTCGACGCTCGTTGACTACAATCTAATCTGGACTTTGGTTTTTTTGTGTAGGCGCTCGGAAGGGTCATTGTTATCGGGATTATCTTGCGAATCTCTGGATAAGCGGCGAGAGTGAAAAACACTGCGAAGGAGGTGTGGGTATTGTTACACCTAAAGAGGCTCTCTGACTCAATCACGAGGGGCAATAAAAACTAGGCGCTTTATGAAAAAAATGCCAAGGCCATAGCGTTAAATTGAAGAAGCTCCGCGCGCCGCTGGCTCTGAAAATCACGGGAATTCTGAAGCTTGAGATACTTCTTTGTCGGATGCGTTTTTCGAACTGTTGACCGAGACTAGAAGCGCTGCTCCGAAATAATGACTAACTAATCGCCGTCGTTATATGCGCAGTTTATGCACTGAAATATTATCGCGCCTCTCGCGGTTTACTTTAGAATTGAAAAACTTTATTCTACGCGCGGCTAATTAAACGTAATCACCCAGTCAATTACAAACACATCAAGAAAATTACAAAGTTACAAAGTCAACCTAATCAACTGGCTCCAATCTGGACAATCCAAATGACCATCTGCTAGCCAACAAGAAACTCGCATATCCCAACCGTTTCCCCATTCCTCAAACTCATCTCCACTCTAATGATTCATCCCAACCTAACCCAGGTGTATACCTCCAAACTACACGCATACAGCCTCCATCGCAGCCAATCTGAATTTAAAATCAATTTACAGCCCATAGCCCCGCGCGTGTCCAATATCAGCCTGCCGGCAAATTCAATTCCCCAGCGCGCAGCTTCCGAGGCAGAAAAAAATCTCTCTCTCTCTCTCTCTCGCACATTCCATCGACAAGATCGCGCGTACATCCGCCCACCGCTCTGTCTCTCTCTCTCTCCTCCGTTGACTAAAAATTCTTGGATCGCCGCTTGTTTTTGTCCTATCGCGCGATAAGGCACGGCTCGTTACATTTCGCCGCAGATAGCGAGAGCGATAAAAGCCGTGCGTGTTACAAAATTTTATTTAAATATAAAGTAACGATCGAGACATGATGCTAGTTTGACTGAGAGGAGGATGGTGACGTGACGGCTAGACGGGTTGAATGAAAAGGCAGGGAGAGGGAGGGAGTTATGTATGGCGCTTTAAATGACGACTCGTTTTAGCTCTTTGGTATAATGCGATCCGGCAGCGCTTGTTTCGTGCGTGTAAACAAACGTGTTTGAGAGGCGGGATTTTTGGAGTGATTTGGATTGTTGAGATTGTTTGGGTTTTTTAGATTGGATGTGATATTAAAATTGACAGTGGTGGAGATGGTAGAAAATGGAGAGAGAGGAAATGCGATAGACGGTTCTGGGTATCTGGAAAGTAACAAAATAAACGCGACTAAATATAAAATGATGAGGCAGAGTGTAAAATTAAAAGCGGAAAATTTAGCAGGGAATTAACATAAATGCGGAGCGTGTAGAGAGAGATGGATTGAGGATTGAAAAAGAGAGAAATAGAAATCGGAGCTGGGAGTGATTGGATGACAAAAACTTGATTATTCGGAATTTTGTAAATCGCATTCGGCAAACTCGTTTTTTGTACTAAAGCCATACGAGAGTAAAAATTCACCGATACCCTGAATTTACCAGTTAATTTAACAATTTTAACCTCATTAATTATTTAATAAGAAAACGCTCGACGCGACCGCAGAAATACAATTACCAACAAAGGAAATAAACAAACAAACAGCACACTCGAACCGGTCGAAAAATATTTTCCCAGCATAAAAAACAATGAGCCAACAATACCCACCGGCAACACTCGATCTCCACCCCCTCCTCCCGTCAGCTTATATCCCCACTTAAAAAAGGAGGAAAAGAAAAAAGCCGTGAACGGAAACAAACAGACGCCGGCAGAAGTACGGATTACAGTTAGCCGCGGGCATTAGTCGCGTCAGGTGACGAAGGAGTCGCTGGTAAAAAAAAGGACAAACCGAAATCGTAAAACCGTTCTCCGCGGCCTCTCTTCCTCCCTCTCTCTCCTTCTACCTTAGGTATATACCTATACCGAGAGAAACTCGGCGCGATTTTCCGCTCCGCGACCGCAGGATATACTTTCTCGGCTTGGCCGCAATCGACGACGTCGCGCTCATCTCTCTCTATATACTTACTACTCTCCCAGTGTGCTTACGAGCCCGGCGAGCAGGGCTTTTCTATAGTACCTGTGCTAGCTCTATACCCACCTGTCACGCGCTGCTTTCGGCGCCCATAGGCTAACGATCGGCTAAAAAAGCGACGAAAGCGGTTTTCCCGGCTGCGGAAGGTGGTAATCCCGCAGCTCCCCGCGGGGGCTTCCCTTTTTCATTATTTTCCCCGTATAAAAAAATCAGTCCCTCTCTCCGCGCGAAAGAAAGCGCGCTCGCTCTGCGTGACGTCCATATCGTGCGCGCGCGCGCGCGGGGGCGGTGACAAGTTCAGGGAGAGTCCCTCTCTCTCTGTCGCTCTCTGGCGTTATAGTATGTATGCCAGCTCGTCGTCCGCGCGGCTCTGAATTTTTATCGTCCATATCCAGCGCGCACGGTCTAATTTCGCTTACGTAAACAAGGCCCCGCGCGCGCTCGCGAGACGGTATATAAGAGTCTATCTCTCTTCCTCTCGCCACTGTCCGTCTCTCTGTGTATGTGTAATGGGAAAGATTCGCGAATGAGTAATGCACGCCTAAAGAGGTAGAAGGGGGCATTTCTAACCTCTCGTCGCTCGCAGTACAGTTCGAAGCTGGACACGCAGGCTCTGTGATATAGCGGAGAGCTGCACGTCGCTGGAGAGTGAGAAACAGTGGACTTGTCTTCGTGTGATTGCTGTCTGTGCGAGTGTCTGTCGTCGTCATCGAGAGGAAGACAATAGGTGCGTCGAAAGTAGCTCGCCGAGAGGCCCCCGGGAGTCGCGCGCGGCCTCGCGTCTCTCTCTCTCTGTTTTTTTCCGCTACGCCTTTTTTGCACGTCTTTTTTCTGTTGTGAACAATTTGCGCAGGAGTTGCAGAGTCGAACGCAACAGAGACGGAGATACGGATTGTGTCTGTGTGTGTATGTGTGTGTGTATGTAAGCGCGCGCAGCTGAGTGTGTGAGTCTATATATATAGGTGAGCGCGCGCGTGATTCCAGCTCTATCCGGAAGGATTCTAATGTTTTGTAAATATAGGAGGGCTCTCGGAGTTGGTGTACTAATGAAATTAGGGGATTAGCACGGAGCGTCGTGCTCTCGCTTTGCGTCGTTTGCGTCGCTGCTGCTGGTCTGCATGTTTTTCCGGCCTGCGGGTAAAAGGATTGCAGCCAGAGACGACTATTGCATGCTGCTGCACTTGTGTTTCGTTAACTTTTCATTTTTTGCTCTTGTTGGTGCAGCAGAGGATGTAGAAATATCGCTGGCCGCCTGAATTTTTCGGGAAATAATCGACCTTTTTGCTTCTGCACGAATGGAGGCCTTATCTGAAGCACCATTTCGGCATAAATAGACTGTTATCTTGACGTATGGACTTTTGGTTAGATCTGCTGCTGCGTGCCATTATCGTGTTAAATTTTGTTCGAACAATGTTGATTAAGCTTGCGAAACATGAGTGAACGAGGTGCTTTTTGATTAAACTGAGATTCTCTTGAAATTTTCAACTTGCTCTTTTGTTTCAGGTCACCATGGCTAACCGGGGTACGGCCCAGAGACCAAATGGCACACAAGGCAAAATCTGTCAGTTTAAACTGGTATTGCTTGGTGAATCTGCAGTCGGAAAGTCCAGTCTTGTATTGAGGTTTGTCAAGGGTCAATTCCATGAGTACCAAGAAAGTACAATCGGAGGTAAGTTCAAATTTTAAACCTAAACACTACAAAAAGTTAAGTTTATGAAAATCAAACAGTAAATACTGACTTGATTATTTGACATTATTTTCTATTCAAAATTTTCATGAAGAATAAATATAATAATTTATTTTTAAAACTTTTTAGCTGCATTTTTGACACAAACTGTGTGTTTGGATGAGACGACCGTGAAATTTGAGATTTGGGATACTGCAGGACAAGAACGTTACCATAGTCTTGCACCCATGTATTATCGTGGAGCACAGGCAGCTATTGTGGTATACGACATAACAAATCAGGTCAGTTAAAAGGGCTTTTATAAGATAAATAATCCAAGGCATGCAGCAAAAAATTAAAGCAAGATCGTATTCTACTTTATCTTGCTACAGGCTATAATTTAAATACTACATAAGTCATGAAATAAATAGTAACTTCTTTTCAATTTAATTATCTCAAAAATTAAAAGTAACTGATTTCATTTAATTTTAGTATTGTATTTTTAATGCATAGTTTGTGTGGCCTTCAAATGACTCTACTATACTAATGTTTATGAAACACTAAATTGATTTATTTACATTACAGGACACATTTATGCGCGCGACAACGTGGGTTAAAGAACTGCAACGGCAAGCCAGCCCGAGTATAGTGATAGCGCTCGCAGGAAATAAAGCAGATCTCGGGAATAAGCGAGTAGTGGAATTTGAAGAAGCCCAAGCGTACGCCGACGAAAATGGCCTCCTCTTCATGGAAACATCCGCCAAGACAGCGATGAACGTCAACGATATATTCTTAGCTATTGGTAATAATTATTTAATACTATTGTTCATTTCTAAAAACACTTGTTTATTAGAAAAGATAGAAGTGATAAAAGTCTTATTAATTATCTATGATGATAAGTAATCAAAAGAATCAACAGATTTGAGTATACATAGTAGTATGATTATCTTATTTATAAATATATATTTATAATCGTAATTGAATTACATTTTCTTATTACATTATAAATTTGAAATGTATTTGACAACATTCATCATTTATTTCACATTTAAATATTAAATATTTATTTAAGACTACAAAAAATATAATAAGTTTCAAACATTAAAAATTGTCAAGCTGCTTTTTATATCTGAAACATAAAGTTTATGTTTAGATGTAATGATTTAAACGTTAATAAATTTGAAAACGTCACATTTATAAATATGTTAAACAAACTATTTCTACATACTGAAAAAATAAATTGTTTCAAACAAATCAATAAAATTTTCTCAACATGAATTTTGTTGAAATTCATGCAATAATAAAATAAAGAAATTATTGATTGTGTATTTCTTTTTTTCACAGCTAAGAAACTTCCAAAGAATGAGCAGGCAGGAAACGCGAGTACAAGTGGACAAGGGCGCCGACTAGTCGAATCCGAAGGGCAAAAACCAGCGACCGGCAACTGCTGCAAGTGATTAACCAAATCCGTATGTGTTGCACACACTAAATTGGTATCTATTTTTGCAGTAGTTAAATTTATGCTCCCATAAACGAATCGAAGACATCAATGTAAAAAAATCAGCCAAAATGTTTTTAAATGGCTCGAACTTGAGGTTCGCGATAAATATCGTGCTGTGTTTCTCTGTACGCCGTTGATATGTATTTTTATAATGAATAACGGTGAAGGCAGATGAACTAATTTCTTCGATTGCATATAGCTGCGCATTTATATCCTACTTTGGGATTCCGAATTCTCAATTAAAAAAGAAAAAAGACATTACTAGAAAAATAATGAGAAAGACAACAAACGGAAAAACAAAAGGAAAAACACATTTTATATTAGTATTGCCAAGTTGGGATCGCAAAGTTTAGATTATCAGAGTATATTACGTTTATAAATGTATTGCAGATTTTCAAGGCAAGCAAGCCTTGCTTTTACATATTATTATAATTTTTAATTTTAATATTATTATTATTATTATTATTA
>UELX01006692.1:0-10300 GCA_900480035.1 Eupelmus urozonus | reverse complement strand
AAAACGATACCTGTGCACGCTTACTTTATGCATTTGGAGATCGCATTAAAAGTTTCCGATGAATTCATTAAGTTATATATCGGTAAAAAAGATCAGGCCTGCCGATTACGACGTCCTGTTACATATGTTAACTATCTGGGTTGTAAACTTAATGAGCTTATGTTTTACGTATTTGGGTTTTGTGGATTCAAAATTGGTGGGTTTGTGGTTTTCTTATATCTTATTTATGGATTTAGGATTTGCGGACTACTATCAGAGAAATAAGTCGAAAGAATTTTATTAAATAAAAGTGTAACTTGGTAACTTTAAAATGGCTTCTGAAGTCTTCTTGAAGAGTCCACCGGATATCTCTGTCCTTGTCTAATAGGAATTTTCGCTATAACTTGATGAGTAATTGTTTTTATGAAAAAAGAAGAGTTGATTGTGTTTCATGAAATAATTAAAAATCTCCATTAGATTTTGAGAATACTTTGACCTACTATTATTAATTCTTTTCGTTTGAAAGTATTTAATTATTTTAGTAGGTCAAAGTTTTCTCAAAATTTAGTGGAGATTTTTAATTATTTCATAGAACACAATCATTTGCGCGTTCTAAAATCTAACGGGGACAACTCTTCTTTTTTCATGAAAAGAATTACTCATCAAGTTATAGCAAAAATACTAATTAGACAAGGATAGAGATATCTGGTGGACTCTGAAGGTTTATGGTTTATGTACTTATGCCTTATCGATTGAGACTGTATCATTCTAAAGATTAAGGATTTGAGGTTTACGGGATGTAATTTATATTTTAGTCTTTAAATGTATGAATCGACTGTATGTAAATTCATAATTTGTAGTATTTATGAATTTTGAGTTTACTGGTTAACGGAATGGATGTAGACGTTTGTCAGTCGTAGGTTTTAGGGTTTGTTACATTAGAGCTTAGCGTTTATCTGTTGAAAAATTAAACTAAATTTATTGATATTATTCACAAATTTTGTCGTTGACTTTTTACAGTCATGGCTACCAATGGTATGGCTTCCCGTCAAATCGATGTGGGAGCGTTAAAACAATATTTTTTCGTAAGAATGATCTCAATCTAATTTACGTAATATTTAATTTTCTTTGATCACGATCTGGGTTGTATTTGTTTTAATAAGAGGAATTATATATCATGATACTACAATCTCTGCTTTGCAGCACTTAATTATGATTTTTCACTTTTCAGTACCTGTTAATAATATGGAAGCGGGGAAGCTTCAAAAGTCGAATAAACGGCCTACTAAGCGCCCACTGGTGCAAGCAAATTCATCTAATGGTGATAATGACTAAATTTTCTTTTTCATACATGTTAACGATCTGGGGATATATACATAACCAGCTTATGATTTCCGTATTTGTATTTTCTAGATTCTTGATTTGAAGGGTTTGTGGTTTGCTCATTTGTTATTTATGGATTATGGGTTTGCGGGTTAAGGGTCTTAGGTCTAATGGCTCGTGTTTTTTAAGTTTTCGGTTTATGGGCTCATTGTTTAACTGATTTGGGATATAAATTCAAGGTCTATAAATGTAGAATTAATGGCTTTTGGGTTTACAGGTTAAGGGCTTAGGCTTTATATTCTTATAGTCATTGGGTTTATCATTATTTTAATATCCTCTATAATTTGTCGATGTTTGATTTTTTTCAGAATTCGATGACCATGAATTTTCGGAGGATGATGATGGTGAGTAAACTTAATAAAATATTGATTCCAGTTCCTTATTTAAAGACTTACAGATTTTTACACAAAATTTTCGTATTTATTTTTCTGATATTTCAAAAGTAATTTGGGTTATATACTCTAGTGCTAGCATGTTACTACCCTTTACTCGGCATTTTATAGTGGTACTTAAATCAAGAGAATTTTTTCAGATTTAGTAGAAGTTTTTTTGATATTAACATAATTAAATCTATTATTTTAGATCCAAAAGATGCAAGCTTTGACATATCGAAAGAGGTGTCTGAGAGTGAGGAGTCGGAGATTAATACGTCGGAGGAGGAGGAGGAAGATCTTCCGAACGTATCTGACAAAAACAAAACAGCGAAGGTTGTCAATAAAGGTTAGACTTTTACTATTACTGAAATAATATTAAGTATTAATTTCAGAATGTTTTTACATAAACTCATAAATCCCTATTACATAAGTTCTAATCCCATAAATCCTTATCTCATAAACCTTGATCCAAAAATCCTAAACCTACAATCCCTAAACCCATAAATCCTGAATCAGTAAACCTTAAACCAATAGAACTAAAACCGTAACTCGAAATGCACTAGCAGGTTTCTCAAATTAATGCTTCATGTGCTAACGGTTCTTAAGTTAAGGGTTAATAGGCTCAGATCTTATACGCTCAAGGTACAAGGTTTTAGGGTTTAATGTGTATGGGTTTAAGTTTTACGGGTGTATAAGTTTAGGGTTCATAGGTTTAACATTTCTGGTTTTAGCGTTTATGCGTTAACGGTTTATGGGTTTAGGGTTTACGCGTTTAGGGTTTACGTGTTAAAAGTCTATAGATTTGAGGTTTATGAGTTCAACATTTATGAGTTAATAGTTTAGGGTGTTAGGTTTTGTAGATTTATGTTTTATGGATTTAAGTTTTTTGGGTTTAAGTTTTACAGATTTAGGACCTATTGATTTAGTAATTATAGGTTTAGGTTTTAAGAAGTTAAGGTTGTTGAGTTCAGGGTTGATTGGTTTAGGGTTTATGCGCTTAGCGTTTGAGTTTCGGTTTATTATTTTACGAGTTTATGGGTTAATGGGTACACATTGTGTGTTCAGGATTTATGAGTATATGGTTTACGTGATAAACTCTAAGGTTTTATAATCAGGTTTAAATATTTTAGAGAATAATCCACTCATACCTACTGATGGCACAGATTTGAACAAAAAAGGTAAGAAAAATAGATTGAGAAAAAGTAGCTAATATTAAGAGGATGTCGTAGCGATATAACTTATGCACTAAGTTTGTTTTTACAACAATAATTTCTTACTTGTTATTATTTCATGAGTTGAGCGCCCTAGCTATTACTATTACAAAGCCATTAAACCCATTAGATTCATTTAAAAACTAATATTTTCAATAAAAATCTGGAAATACAAAACCGCTTAAATTTCGAAACAAATGCGTTTTCTCTATTCGGTTTAACATGTTTTTGACATTTTTAATAAAGTCATTATTTCTAGCATGATTTTATGAGCTGAGCGCTCCTGCTATCACTGATATAAACCCAACAAACCCTGTAGATTCATTATACAGTCAATAGTTTTAACACTTGAAATTACAGTCAAAATCACATGTAACACCGCTCTGACATCCCATTAGGTTTTCAAAATTCTATTATATTCATTATAAACTTTTAATTATAATTTATTTTCAGTCGGAAGTAATGAGTTTATTCCGAATGTTTTGGACCGTAATCGCTTCAAAAAATTGATAAAACATCCCACGCGAGATGCTAATACGGAAAGGCGAGATAAATTTCGCTGCCCTTACTGCAGCAAATATTTTGTTAAATTACCCCCTCACTTATTCAGCAATCACGGAAAGGAGAAAGACGTTATGCAGGCAAAAGCTTTATCTCCTAAAAACAAAAATAGAAAGTGGATTCTTTTAAGGATACGGAACAGGGGGATGGACGCTCATAACCTTTCTCAATCGGATTTCCAAGTAACTAGGAAAACGGAAGAAGTCAAAACAGACCTGGAATATGTAAATTGTGGAATATGTCAAGGCCCTTACTTAAGAAAAACTTTAGCTGCTCACTTTAAAAGATGCGCTAATATTAAAAGAGTTAAAGGAGTTGTTAACTTGAGAAGAATTGTAAACGGATTAACAATAAATATTCATGAGAGGGCTTCAGACGAAACCGCTCTATTGTTCACCTCATTGTGTAATGACGAAATATCTAAGATAATAAAAAATGATCTAGTTATTATTCTATTTGCTAATATAAAATGTAAAAAGTATAGTATTGCAAGACCGAATTTATCAAACAGCGTTAAGCAGGATTGCAGATTGATTGGACGGATTCTATCAGAAATTATGTTTGTTAATGATAAAATTACGCAATTATTTGAAGTTTTAAAACTGCAGCACTGGGACACTTTAGTTGACGCTATCAACGCTACCGCTGCCAAACAATTGGATGGGAGGTACGCTCATCCGTTTAATGCGACGCGTGCCACGCAAGTTTTGGAGGAGATGATTGATCTATGGCGCGATGAGTGCAACCTAAATATCGAAAAATACGAGGACTCACAGGAGGAAGAAAAACTAACACAATGGCAAAAATTTAAAACAAAGGCGGATTCATTTAAAGATAGGTTTAAGTCACATATTTCAGCAGCTGTGCGTAAGACTGCTTACATTTCATCGAAGGAACATGCTTTAAATAAAAACGATGAGTGCATACCTACACAAGCACAAGTAACCAAGTTTTATAAATATCTGGTAAATATAAGATCGGATTTGCTCAAAAAGAGAGAAAAAGACGCCACTTATAATGCTGCAAATTGGCTAACTTTGGTTGAGGTAGAAACACTGATATTGCTCATTTTCAATAGGAAAAGACCAGGCGATATTGCCTTTTTCTTACTCGCCCACTATCAAAGGAAGAAAAAAATTTCTGAAACTATGACTGACGTTTATAATGCACTTGACGAATTAAGTAAAGCCTTAGCAGATATTTATTTGCATGTATCGATCTTAGCTAAAAAGTTTAGAAATGTATCGCTTCTTCTTACAAGAACGGATGAACGAACTTGTAATTATATCATCAAAGACAGAAAGGCAGCGGGCGTACCTGATAAAAACCCATATCTTTTTGGGTTACCAGGCGTTGATGATCCGAAAGCATATAAGTACCCTGACGTATGTGCTTTAATGCGGAAATATGCCAAGTTATCTGGAGCTGCAGTATCTGAAAACATTCGCGCAACGAAATTGCGCAAACACGTTGCTACCCTATGTGCAGAAATGAATCTGCCGGCGGATCTCCAAGAAGAGCTCGCCAATTTTCTTGGCCATGATTTGTTAATTCATAAAAAGAATTACCGCCAGCCGAGAGCGGTGCAGGCAGTAACACAGATTTCTAAACTCCTCCGTCGTGTTACGACGGTAGAAGACGAAGGTGAGTGTTCTCTCTTTCTCTGTTTATTCCCCCACTCTCTATTCCTCTTTCTCTCACCGTCTATATCGCCCACTGTCTCTCTTTCGCTTTTTCTCTGACTTCCTTTCTCACTTCCTCGTCCTTCGTGTATGTCAGTCTGTCTATCTCTCTATTGCTTTCTTTTTTCTTCTCAGATTCCATTTCCCCTCTATATTTAGTTATTCGCTGTCTCCCCACTCTCTCTCTCTTTCCCGGTATCTACGTTTCTCTCCCTCTATCTCTGCCTCTCTCTGTACCCTCACCATCTCCCTTCATCTCTGTCTTTTTCCATCTCCTCACTCTGCCTCTCTCTGTATCCCTCTCGCTTTCTCTGTTTGTAACTCTTATTCTGTCCCCGTAACGCTCTATTTATCTTCTTTCCTGCTTATCTGTCTCTTTCTGTCTCTGTCCTTCCATTCTCTCTCTCTCCCCTCTCTCTCTCTCTCTCTCTCTCTCTCTCTCTCTCTCTCTCTCTCTGGCTGTTCCTGTCTTGCTTTGTCCGCCTCCCTCTGTGTTCCCCTCTCACTGTCTGTCGCTCTTACCTATCTCTGCTTCCCTCTCATCATTTCATGGTCTTCCTCCCTGTCTGTCCCTCTCTCAATCCCTCTTCCACTCTCTCTCTCTCTCTGTGCCTTCCTCTCTTCCTCGCTTTCTTATTCTCATTGTATCACTCTCTTAAACTCTCCCTCCCACTTTGTTCGTTTATCTCTCTCTCTCTCTCTCTCTCTCTCTCTCTCTCTCTCTCTCTCACTCTCTAGCTGCCTTTCTCTGTCTCGCTTACTTTCTTTTTCTCTATTAATTTTTCATCCTTCTCTTCCTTTACCTATATCATTCTTTTCACCTCTCCCCCCCCCTCTCTCTCTCCCTCTCTCTCTCTCTCGCTCTCTCTTGCTCTCGCACACTCTCTCTTTTTTTCACCCTCTCTTCGAGTATTTCTTTCTGCCTCTCTCTCTGTCCGTCTACACTTTCCTTTCTATTCGGCTGTCTCTGTCTCTTCATGAATATCGTCTCTCTCTCACTCTCTGTCTATTCTTATCCTTTCCCCTGTCCTCGTTCGGCCTTTCTCCCTCGCATGCTCTCTCTCTCTCTCTCTCTCTCTCTCTCTCTCTCTCTCTCTCTCTCTCCCTCTCTATCTCTCGATATGAGCTCAGTAAAACTTGATTAAAAAATGGACGCCGTCAACTTCTAGTAAAACATATAATCTTTATAAAGAAATTTGTCTGCACTAGTTTAATGAATGTTTACAACTTCAGTTTTGGGTTTTGTATTTTGGATATGATATTTCTTAGGGATATTTATTCAATCTCCTTAAATTGATGTCGATTTGGATTCAACTTCTACATATGGTAATACTTTTACTTTTAGAAAATGAAGAAAATTTAATGGATGATCCTGAACAAGACGGCAATGAAACCCCTCAACCTGCTATTGCTGATGCTGAAAGCAACCAGCCATCTACAAGTGGTCAAGCCGATCTAAAAATTGGTATGATTTTCAATTTTTCATTTATTATAGCAATTGTAGTAGTAATAGAAATAACAATAATAATAATGATAATAATTTTTCTGTTAGCTTTATTTATTAACGGGTGATTTCTGAAATAATAATTCTAATGATAATCTGAGTATCACAGTATATTGAGGTTCCGTGCTTAATTTAAGCACGTGAAATCTAAAATATTCTAAAATAATCTAAATTAAATATTCAATTCCATATTGCAGATTCGAAGCGCAGATGGACGGAGGAGGAAACAAACATCATCAAAGAAATCTTTGCTTCGGTGCTAGATAACACAGAAAGCAAAGTCAATGGAAAAAAAATCGTAGAAATGATGAATAAGCACAAAGAATTCGCAGGTCGCTCTCAAGGATCTATTCGCAGCTACATCCATTACCTAAGGAAACAAAATAACTCGTCAACTAAAACAATGACCAGAAGAAATACAGTACCTGACATTATATACAGTCGCTTTCAGCATCACATAATACATAAATCAGTGCCAACTGAAAAGGAATGCTTAGCAAGCATGAACTCGTCTCTTTTATTGAACTGTAGTGTACACAAAATACAAAATTATGTACGACTAGCCCATGAGTTTGAAAAATAATAAACATTAATTAAATTTAGAATATGATTATTTTTACCACCTTTCCCCTTAACTCTCAATTCCTAAACTCATAAACCCTAAATCCTAAATCAATGAACCCTAAACCCATAAACTCTAACCCCATCATAACCTGAACCCGTGGCCCTTAAATCCCTAGACCCCAAAACCATGAACCATAAACCCCTGAACCCATAAACCCTAAACCGATAAAGCCGAAACCTTTCAACCACAAACTCATAAACCCCAAACCCTTAAACATAAACCCATAACATCTACACCATAAACTCTAATGCCATAAACCCTAAACACATAAACCATTAAGCCATAAATCCTAAAGCCCTGACCTTTAAAAACTGACGTCCAAAACCCTTAACACTTGAATTCTAAACCCATAAACCCATACAGATAAACCTTAAACCCATGAACCTTAAGCCCATAAACCTTAAACCCATAAAACCTAAGCTTTCAAACCCTAAAGCTTTAAACACTGAATTTGTAAACCCTAAATCCATAATCCCTAATACCATAATACCTAAACCATAAAGCTATAAACCCTAAACCCATATAACCCAAACTCATGGACCCCAAACCGAGAAACACCAAATTCATAATAAATCCCAAAGGCATAAATCCTAAACCCTTGAATCTTTAAACTCTAACACCTCAAACACTTAAAACTTAAACCTTAAATCCATTAACCATAAACCCTAAACTTTCAAACCCTAAACTCATAAACCCTAAACCCTAAATCCATAAACACTCAGCCCATCATAAGCTGAACCTGTGTCCCCTAAAACCCATTAATGATTAATCCTAAGCCCATAAACCCTAAACCCGAAACCGATGAATCCTAAACCCATAAATCATAAACCTAAAACCTATGAATCCTAAACCCGTAAACCCTAAACCCATAACTCCTAAAGCCATAAACCCCAAACTCATACACCCCAAACCCATAAACCCTAAACCCCGAAACACCAAACTCATAAACCACAAACCCATAAATCCTAAGCCCTTGTACCATTGAACTCTAACGCCATTAACCCTTAAACCTTAAACAACCGACTCATAAACCTATATACCCTTACCTTTAAAATCCAAACCCATAAACCCTAATCCTATGAAACCTTAACCAGTAAACCCTAAACTCATCAACCCTTAAAACATTAACTCTAAATCCATTAACGCTTAAAACATGAGACCTAAACCCACAAACCTTGAACCCAATAACCCAAAAACCCATAAATCTTAAACCCACAAACCCTTAGCACATAAACCCTAAACTCAAGAACCCTACACCCATGAACTCTGGACCTATAAAACCAAAACTCATAATCTTCAAACCCATAAACCTTAAAGCCTTGAACCATTGAACTCTAACACCTCAAACACTTAAACCTTAAACCCTAAATCCATTAACCATAAATCCTAAACTCTCAAACCCTAAACTCATATACCCTTACCTTAAAATCTAAACCCATAAACCCTAATTCCATGAAACCTTAACCAGTAAACCCTAAACTCATCAACCCTAAAAACATTAAATCTAAATCGATTAACGCTTAAAACATGAAACCTAAACCCAATAACCCAAAACCCATAAATCTTAAACCCACAAACCCTTAGCACATAAACCCTAAACTCAAGAACCCATGAACTCTAAACCTATAAAACCAAAACTCATAATTTTCAAACCCATAAACCTTAAAGCCTTGAACCATTGAACTCTAACACCCCAAATACTTAAACCTTAAACCCTAAATCCATTAACCATAAATCCTAAACTCTTAAATCCTAAACTTATAAACCCTTAACCCTAAATCCATGAACCCTAAACCCATAAACTCTAAGCCCATCATAAGCTAAACCTGTGTCCCCTAAAACCCATAAATCCTAAACCCATTAATGATAAACCCTAAACCCGAAGCCCATGAATCGTAAACCCGTAAACCCATAAACCCTAAACCCATAAAACCCAAACCCATAAACCGCAAACTCATAAACTCCAAACCCATAAACCCTAAACCCCGAAACACCAAACTCATGAACAACAAATCCATAAATCCTAAACCCTTGAACCATCGAACTCCAACACCTCAAACCCTTAAACCGTAAACCCACAAAACATAAACCCATGAAACCGAAGCCATGAACCATCAATCCCTTAAAGCGTATACCCTAAAGATATGAACACCCAATCCGTAAACCTTAAATCCATGATCCCTGAATCCATGAACCCTAAAACCGTAAACTTTAAACCCATAAAACCTAAAACGATAAACCCTGAACCCATAAACCCGTAAACCATAAATGCATCAACCCTAAACCCATAAATCCTAAACCCTTGAATCATTGAACTTTAACGCCATAAACCCTTAAACCTTAAACAACAGACCTATAAACCCATATACTCTTACCTTCAAAATCTAAACCCATAAACCCTAATGCCATGAAACCTTAACCCATAAATCTTAAACCCAATAACCTATAAACCCTAAACCCACAAACCCTTAACACATAAACCCTAAATCCAAGAACCCTACACCCATGAACCCTAAACCTATAAACCCCAAATTCATAAACTTCAAACCCATAAACCTCAAGGGCTCAGGACTGAGTTAAACTGGAAAAAAATAAAATTTTATTATAGGCATAATTTTTGTTTTCTCTATAATTTTAATTAAACAAACTTTACTTTTTATATAAATAAACACTAAATTTTACAATTTTACCATTCATAACCTCAAAAAGTCTGGTTCGATGGTGAAAATCCTCTCCGGAGGCTAAATTGCTGTTTTCATGGATTTTGGTGGTTTCCGCAGGATTACTTTTCCAATTTTCAACCAATTACCTTGAAAATTTGCAGAGATCTTCAGAATATCTATCCTCACAAATTTACAGATTTAGTTTTTTCAAAATAGAAGAATTTGAAAAATTAGTTTTATAAAGAATTGAAAATATCAGAAATTTGAATATTTTTGAGAATGTTACATATGTATTATTTATAGTAATTACTTTAACTC
>UELX01006691.1:0-10301 GCA_900480035.1 Eupelmus urozonus | reverse complement strand
GGCGCAAAGAACGCGAGCAATGCCACCCAGGTGAGGATTCGTTCGACAGTTAGTTTGAGATTGAAAGTCTTTTTTTTATTTACAATTTGTTGAATATTGGCTTGAGTAATTGTAATGATAACGTTTTTTTTTTCTAATAGTATGTAAATAAATCATAAATTTAAAAATCAGAATAGATTGCTATATAACAAATATTGTTTATAGTACAAGATATTTTAAAATTCTAAAACTTGTCAAACAAATTTTTTGGTCAAGATTACTATTTGCTAAAAGCTAACGATGTTTTTTTTTCTTTTTTAAATTTGATTAAATAGTAATAATAATTAATGCTAAAAAATGTCGATAATATCGGTAAGGTAGAATTTGCCAGATTCTAGCAAATAATGTCATCTGAACAAAAAATATTTCTTTCTATTTATACAACTGATTTTTATGAAACTGTTTTTGGATTCCCGTATAGTTTTTTACATATATTTTTACTTTGCCGTTAAACTTTCCCTTAAGAAAACGTTTCGAGAGCACAGGAACAAAAAAGAGAGAGAGAGGGAGAGAGATATAGTAGTCGAGAATAGTCAGAGTGCACTCGAGGGTCTCGTTGGCATGAATGAAGAGTACGAGACCCAAGAGTGTACGACTTTGTTTACTGGACAGAAACTCAGAAACTTCGGCAAGATATCGTTTAGGGCGACAATTTATTATTTTCTTGTTTTTATTTTGTTCAATAAACGTGAACTAGCAATAAAATTTTCTTATGACTCGTATGTAAATGTTAATAAATATTTTAAGTAATGTATAATGTACAAAAATTACAAATTTTAAAATGTTTTCATAAAAAATAAATTAGTTTCATTTTATTTAATCATTTTACTAGTAAATCAACTTCGCAAATAATTATCTATTTTGTATTTAATTTAATTTTTTTAACTAAAATGATTGAAACATTAAAAAAATTAATTTGAATCGGTAAAAAGAATTCTATATCTGAGTAATCCATATAAATCCTTTTGTGGGTGTATATAGTTACAATTTCTTATAATCTCTTTAGTTAACTTTTCTACGTCAAATATAACAAATTTTCTAGTTCTCAACTTTTTTCTAGTTGCCGAGAGTCTTAAGTTGTTTCTTAAGTCGCTTCGAAAATTATATTAAACATATTCATACGTAGAGCGTAGGCGCAATCTATAAGACACCCAAGATAAAATGAGAATAGCTTGGCCTTTTCTTTTATCTTACTTTTACTTTGCTCTCCACTTTTCCCCCTTCTTCAATTACAGTTCCCATAATTCTGACTTATGGATAAAGTTTATTTTCGTTATTAGAAGATAAGTTTTTGGTTAAGAGTGTTGGAGAAAAATTGTTTTTGGAGTTGTGTGTACTTATTAGATAAATAATTTATTTACGAAACGAATTAAATTTTTACGAAGTATAAATATCAAAAAACTTGAAGTTATTTAAAATGTATTATTTGTAAATTATTTAAAAATTTTATAACTATCCTGGTAGATTTTACCATACAAAACTATAAAATAACTATAACTTTTGGTATTTTCTACCTTATAAACTATTAACTGGCCATTGTAGAGCTATAAAATAGAATAATTTCTATCAAGGATAATTTTTTAAAACTTATTTGTAAATTTCATCAATTTTATAAGGTAATGTTTATTTTTGAAAAACCTCTCTAACTAATTTTCAAGATAGCTTGATTTTTTTTTAAAAATAACAGAATTATACATATCACAATCCGCGTCCATAATTTTCCATATCATGATCCTCAGATCACAGAGCGAGAGCCGAGCGCATCAGCAGCGTATACAAACGATGTACGAGGATGGCGCGTTCTGCATGGAAACGACGGCGATACAGTCGGCCTTCGAGAACGGTGTCGCCTTCTGCAGCCTCATGTAAGGACAGGAACAAAGGGACTTGGACTTGCGTCGTAAACGGAATTGCCACCGAGTGAAAGAGATCTCTTCTCCTACTATCTCTCGCTCACAGACCGAAGCATACATACATACACATAAGAGGGCGAGCGCGCGCGCGCAAGCACGTGCACACCGAAAACTAGTTCAACAAGAAGAAAGAGAGAAAAGGCTCGTTCATCGCCTTTTTTTCTGGCTGGTCCAGAAAATGGGTACGTATTGGGCGCCACCGCCCTTTTCTACTTCGCCGCTGCGATGTGGATATCCGATGTCGGGGTCCGTTAAAGGTCTATTCTAAGCCGGCTCCGATTGCGTTTTACGAATTCTCGCGCGAGGCCTGCAATGCTTCCTCGTGTCATCTGCTGTCGAAGAATACGACAGCCCTTCGTGGTCAAGTAAAATTTACATGGAGGTTAAAGCAGCGGACGCTTGCGTAACAGGCTTAATCTGCAGAAGGATTCTGAGAAATTCTCATAGATATGAATAATTTTTACGCTATATTTTTGCATATAGATATATTAGAAAGACGAGACTTTTTATTTTTTTAATTGTAATTATTGTGCTTTTAGAAAAATGGTGAAATATAAATTATATAAATATCAAACACAATTTAAGAAAATTGTGAATTATTAAAACTAATATAAGCATTTATTTTTTGTATTAAAGACTTTATTTTGCACTGTGAAAAAATGCTATTTTGTAATAGAGTCAAGATAAAATGTATATCGAGAGTTACATGTGTCCATGTAAATTTTGCATGGCTTTTTCTCGCGCGTTGTCTTACACGACGTCCATAACTCACACACTTCTTTTTAAAAAGCGAACAAAGAAATTTTTGATCGCCGTTGTCTATATAATATAAATAAAAAAAAAAAAAAATAAATAATAACGTCTGTAGGTACTCACCTAACAAAAACTGTGTTCTTGACGGCATATATATATGTATATGTATATGTATATGTATATGTGTATGTATACGTATACGTATATGTATATGTATACGTATATCTATATGTATATGTATATATAAAGAAAGTAAATGGAAATCTCCGCTTCTTTGCCGCGTTAAAAATGACTTTATTAGCAGAAAAGATCGAGCGAAATAACAATTGAAAATTATAAACCTCAGCAAGAATTCTAATATTGGCTTTAGTTGGGAAAAAATTCATTCGATAGTAAAAAATGTTAAACATATTTTTATTAATTCTTCTTTTTTAAAAGCAATATTTCTAGTAACATTCAAAATGAAAAATTTAAGAAATTTAAAGAAAAAAATTGGAGTGTATCGATTATTCAAATTAAATTCTGATGAGTAAATATTCATTTAATATCTAATAAAGTATTAGATC
Source organism: Eupelmus urozonus (assembly GCA_900480035.1). Lineage (NCBI taxonomy): Eukaryota > Metazoa > Arthropoda > Insecta > Hymenoptera > Eupelmidae > Eupelmus > Eupelmus urozonus. Next base: position 7,030 of record UELX01006691.1, on the reverse strand, counting down.
CAATACTCAGCCAATATTAAATTTCTCTTTGGGACAATATACGTGTACCTTTTAATCGCTCGTCAACTTTTTTACCGCAGGCGATAAATGTTGCTCTACGAATTACATACAAAAGAGTCATTATTAATGTAATAATATGCTGCAAAGTTGCATGCGATTGGTGTTTAATAAAACTATAATTATAATGCATAGTCTATAATATAAAACGTACGTGTTACATTGTTTTGCGCGAATCTGCAGGTGCCAGCATTGATTAAATACAATGACGTGTTAAATGATGTTTTATGTTGATATTGATTCGACAGAGAGTCATAATTGCTGCAATATCTAATTAGATCCTTTAATGCTTGAATAAAATCTTTTTTATATAAATATTACATTATACGTTGATATGAATTATTATGATTTCGAATTAGGACTATAGTTATTATTTAGCATCAGAAAGATTTAGTAAACAGTCTTTTAGCAATATTTTTCTAAGATTATTTTTGCATTATGGTCTTATGAAAAAATATTATTACATCTTTATTATTAAAACATTTTTCTTGACTTTTTAGTAGCTAAACAAATTTTTAAATATAAAAAAATTATCATTTAACTTAATGAGGCCAGATTGCGCGAAAGGGATTTCATTGAGGGTTGATTTCTGTCACTTATACATCAAGTTCAGTACCCATAGTTTCATTAAATTGTCCCTGCTTTCCGAGCTATAACTATCTAATCTCAAATACGTATTATTTTTTTAAATAGTAATGTATCTGTCATGCATCTGTATTTGTATTATAGAAAAGACTTTGAAAAAAAAATTAACTATAAAACTAAAAAATAATAGCTTTTAGTTAAAAATTACTGATTCTTCTATAACTTATATGTTTTCAAACATAGATTAAAAGAAAATTTCTACGTTTTTTTCAAGTATTATGATTTTTCAAAGCTACATATAATTACTTATAATTTTTGAATAAATCAACATATTTTAATGAACCAAAGTTCAAACTGAAGTTTTTTGTGTTTAGTTTATCATCTTCTTCTCTGGTTCCTATAATAAAAATATTTAAATTGTTATTACACATATTTTTTACGGTAATAACTTATATTTAATAGAAAGGACCATTTTTAGAAATGAATCATTGAAATCCCTTTTTCGCACACTACAGCATTCATTGCCAGTCAATAATTTAGTTTCACAGAACTGAATACATTTATGATATCAATATAGTATTATTTTAAAAGAAAAATTGATGTTTCTCCATTCTGCTTATGAACTGTAGTTATATCATCAGCTTTGATGAAAACGCGTCAATATAGAATCTTTCTGAAATAATTCATTCAGTTCCAAAATTTTGACCATTTAATTGAATTTAAATAATCAAATATCGAGAATAAGATTAATAGTTCAGTTTTCTGCAAATGTAGCATTTTTGTTTGAGAGGAACAGTCACAAGAAAATATGCCGATGATAAAATTATTAATGGCATAATTGAAAAGTGACATAAACATTTATGTTTTTGATGGTGACAATGATGACGATGATGATAGTATCGCAGCAAGTCAAAATGCGGTACACATCAGGCACACACAAACGTACAACTCACAGTTAGACGAAACCCATACACGGGTGCAAAAGGCGAAAACCGGTTTCTCCCCGTGTAAAGCGCGCACTCGGCCGTAGCAGCCCCCACAGCGTGTATATTTGATATAGGAGATATACAAGTAAAACGAATGTCCTAATCGTAATTCAAACCTTTGTAGAGACTGTTTTAATCGACTTGAGCCAAAGAGCAAATATACACAAACATACATGCACCTATTTACACGAAAATATAACCAATATTACATTCTTCAAAAACGAATATTATTAAGTATACAAATGTCTAATGTTAAACGTGTAAAAATCTCGAGACAATGATGGTAAATAACAAAGTAAAATTAAAAAGTTAAATCATAACTATTAATGTTCTTTTTTAATCCATTCGATGGAAATTTTTTTTTTTAATTAAATCAATATAACAATGAACTGAATCATATACATATAGACGATATATAGATATTATTTTATTCAATACAAATCAGAGGATTGACAAGTTGTTCAGGGTACCTTGAAGTATTATTACAATATGAAATGCACAAGCAACTCGAAATTTATTAGTATTAAATAATGAATATATATGAATTTATGTAATGGCCTAATTTAAAAAATGTTTGACATTAACATCGATTTCTCTGAGAGAATGGTAAAAATAAAGCATACTGTTGATGTGATAAAATTGTAACACAATTAAAGTGTGTGAATTTCTTACAGAACACACACACAAACACGTACACTCACGCACACGTACACACACTCACATATATACACAATGTCACATAGAGCTTAACCTGGATGTCCAATTCGTGAAATTTTACGGTAGACTAGCGCATGTTCATACTCTTAAACAACAAACTATGGAAATGTTAGGGATCGTAAGTAATAAAGTATTTAGGTTATTTTGGACATTATTTATCTTAATTATATGAAATTTCTTTTATCTCAAAATGTTTTTTTTTATTTTTGAGAATATTTTTCTGATATTAAATTATAGTTTAATAATCGTATATAACTTACTGGTTTTCAGTTGCTCTTAAAAATGTGTATTTATTACTAGGATAATATCTGTAAAAAATGATGTTAAAAATATACGATCTTAAAATTTGAAATCGTGATTCAAAAGAGCCTTTCGGGCATAGAATTCTGTTTGTAATCCTATTAGTTTTCATAAAAAAAAATAAAAGAAAAAAATTTATAGCATATAAAATTTTAATGAGATATTACCACAGTACATCATGACACTAGCCTTTTAGTACGTTCAATTAGCATCTATCGCGGACCATGCGTGTTATTGTAGTCATAAGATTTCTCACTAAAGCGTATTTAATTTTAATGTTATGATTTTTCAATATAATTTTTTGAATGAATTAAATCAATTAAAACAAAAACACTGCGAAATATCACTTGAATTTCCTACAATAATAGAAAAACAAATTACTTTTGTTTACACCGTTGAATCAAAGCTTTTATTTTTATATTTATATTGTAGAATATTAAATCCTAGAATGCCACTGTACACTTCGTATTCAATAGAACAGAAATTTAAAAAGTATTTGCCATTAATTAATGTTTTTAAGAAAATATATATACCTATGAAATAAATTCCTAAGTAAAAAAAATAATATTTTAAAAAATTGTTTAAACTTTATTTATTTGCTTTTATTTTGTGTGACTTAATAAATTCAAATCTGAGATTATTACTGAAAGTTTTTATATGTCTTTTTAAAGTCAAAGATTTTTTATACGATTGAAATTAAAAATGGGTCGACTTTATTCAAAAGTGGTATTCTAGCGTTAAATTAAAAGATATTGCATTTATGATATGTTTAAAGAAATTAACTATTAAATTAAATCAAGGTGTGAACTGAGTTTCTCCTATAAAGATGTATCTATGAAAGCTGTTTTGAAAATAAGACGTTTTATTACTCTAAACGTATGAAAGAAACACTCTGCAGCTTAATTCCAAGTTGTGTCTACGTCATGTCTAAGCGCACACACGTCTGAAACGGTAAACAAAAAAAGCCTACTCTTCAGATAGAATAAAAAATATATTATTAACGAAAACCTTACGAGTACAATGGAGATGACACTTGGGTAATAGAACTGCCAGGAGCGCAAAAGTTCTAAAATGTAAAGTTAAAGTCTATAGCGTACATGCTAACTTTGATGAAATTTCTATATGATTTCAGCGCATGTGTAGCAAACGTTCTCTATAAATTAAAAAAGAAAAAAAAATAGTAATAAACTCTTTTATCTGCATTAAATGCTAAAAATTAAGGTGGGTCTGTTTCACGAATGTTGAAACTGGTTCACAAGATAATTTAGTAGTAATGCAGGCAAAATTTCTAAAATAGAAAGATTTAATTAATGTACAAAAAAAGGTTGAAGTTGTGGGCTATAGTAAAATATTTATTTGAAATCTAACTACTGTTAAATAATTTATTATACTAAAATTTCATAATTGTTTAATATTTATTATAAAATATTTCATATATAGTTTTAATATTAAAACTCAAAAGCGATAAAAATATATTTGAAAAAAAAAAAAATAATAATTTTTGTATACTGTTAAGTATAAAATCACTTATTAACTAAGATAACACGCATTAAGTATTTTTTGTACGTCAACTATATTCTGCCCATGACTAAAAACTTTCTCAAAAACTGTTTTTTTAAAGATATTACCTACGTAATATTTATAATTGACTCAAAACTGCAATAAAAAAATTATTAATCTATAACTAAAGAAGCTGCTATATATAGAGTAGCAAATATAACGGATTTAAGTAATTATGAATTTGATAAAAAGCAAGTTTCATAAAAACATACAAGTAATGAAAAAATTATTTAAATATTTTGAATAATAAATTAATATAATTTATGAAGGAAGGTTTTTAGATTAATAATTTTCTGTATTGAAAAAATGCAAATTATAAATATTTAATGTAAATAATAATTTAAAAAGTAACAAACCAAACGAAAAGTAAAATATGCGCAGTGTTACAAACTCCTAGGGTGCGAAAAAAGATTGCTCTATAGCGGGTAAAAAGTTGATGTTGGTACACGGTGATGAGAAACTTCTATACGCATTTACCCGCTATGCTATGCGCTATGCGCAATTTATTTCATTAACATGCAAATCGAAGAGAATTGCAGCGGCAGCATAGTATGCCCTCATACAAACACCTGCGAAAGATGGTGACAGGAAATTCGTTTATTTGCTTTAAATGAAAATATTAATTTTGCCGATGGGATTTGCCGTCCGTAGACATCCCGATTGAATTTATAGTGCACAAAATTATTTTCCGAGTGCACATAAATAAAATGTGAAGGGAAATGTGTTAATTCAAGAATAAAATGCAAAAAATCGTATCAGATTTAATCCTAAAAATATGGGAATATGGAAGTAAATAAAATTTTATAATATAAAAAATTTCTACAAAAATTAAATTATATAATAATATTTTATTGCTGTAGTAATTATATTCAACTGACCCAAAATTTGACCGTTAATCTGTTTACTACTTTAAGAATTGTTTTTTATTAATTTTAATTGTTACATATATAAAACAAGAAAGTTATATAACACTTTAAATGTTGGTAGTGTTACAAAAGTTTCGTTTATTAAAGAATATAATTTTAAAAATATATAATAAATTTTTTCAATATACATTACGTAAAATTAAATAAATATTAATATAAAAATGGATTTTTTTTTATGTTCAAAACTTTAATAGTAAAATAAATCTTTCATATTCTCATAAAAATTTATTATTTTCAATTTAAATACATAGGAAATAGTCACTGTTTTTGTAGATTATAAAAATGTGAAAAATACATGAGTTGCAATTAGAAAATCAAATTATAATGATGGTAAGAAGCGCAATATTTGCCGAGAACAAGTTCTTTGTACGGAGAACTGTAAAAGTTGTTGTTTACTCTGCCGTATGATAAATGTCCCATAACCAATATTGAGAGCGTTAAATTTACTATTTTTTAAGGACGAAAAGGTCTATTCAGAGTTTATTTCTATAAATACTGTAAATAAACATCCTCTTTCGAAAGTGTTAAAAGAGATAAATATATATATTATTAGCACAAATATTGTTTTTTTTCAGCGGTTTTTGTGAATACAAAAAGATATTTAAATAAAATATATAAATATACATAAGTAAAGTTAGGTGCACAATTATTTACGGGACATTTACCAAGGAAAATTATAGGAAGATGGAGAGGTGGTTTATGAGATACCAAAAATGTGAATGCTAGCGAGAAAGAATTAGAAAAATTAAAGAGAGAAAGTATATGATTTTCATGCAAACTTGTATTTTTGTATGATTCGAACGTCGTGCTTGTCCGATTGAATTGGCAGACGATGAGAGTCAATGAGATGCCAATTTATTAAAAAAAAATAATGAAAATGAAAGAGTATCATTATTGTATAATAATATATACTTGCTGCTGGGCGTGCGCAGTCAGAATATAATTATATTACCCTAATTATGCCATACATAAATTGTATTACATGTTGTGTATATTATAAATGTTTAGAGGACCAAGAAATACATTCTACCAATGTGAAAAAAAAATTTTTGATAAAACACTTTTTACTTACCCTTTATACTTACCTATAACAAAAAAATATATATATTTACGGCAATTCTTTTACTTTTTTGAAGTTATATTTTAATGTTTTTAAATTACTTTTTATAATTTGACATTGATTTATTGTTATTTTATAATATTTTTAATTTTTTATTTACTATAAGTTTTTACAATATTTTTTAATTAATTTTTCTTAATTTTATATTATTATTTTCTATTATGTTATATATTATAAATAGTGCCTATTTTCGCAGATAAAGGAGAGCATCAAGCGCTAATGTCGCTCAATCTTATAAATTCGACATCAAATCAAGGGAAGTAACGTAAAAATATCGAAAATGATGATAAAAATTAAAAAATAACGAAAAATCTTCTGGAATAACGGTTGTTTTCAAAAATAAAAAGGGACCTTTGATAAATTAAGCATAATTTCGCAAAATATCATGAAAACGAAGGCAAATCGAGGAAAATAATTCAACATGTTGTTGTTGTTCTTGTTACCGTTATAAAAATATAAATTTATATATTTTAATATTTCATAAGAATATAATTATTGTTTTCGTATAATCTATTTATATAAACATATTTAATTATAGATATTGAAGCTATGTCTTTTTTATATTTACTAGTGACATTTTGCGCGCTTCGCGCGACCTGCATCTTTTGTTGGTCTGATGTACTTTTGGGCATTTCTTAAGTTTTGAAGTTAAAAATCCTTAATGTTTAAATTATCATGAAATCGAAATTTATTAATTAATACATTTATTGTTTTATTATTTATTTAACTTGCTTTGTATTATAAATCACTTTTATAAATAATTTTGTAAGAATAAAATC
>UELX01006690.1:0-10301 GCA_900480035.1 Eupelmus urozonus | reverse complement strand
AATTATTTGATGTTTTTCGCAATTCATGTGAAGGGATGTGAGAGATAAATATTAAAAGGGGCGATGAATTAAATTTCACCAGAAGTAAGCGGCGTTAACTTATATAAAATTCAATCTTTTCATTATTATTTAATGAATCAATTGCATCGGCTTAGCCAGTTGCTTTATATTCGTGTTTCGTTTGCTTTGAACAGATGTACTTTTAAATAAATTCGGATAAACATACTTTTTCGAATCGTTTACGTTTGTACTGCGCCTCAATTCTCAAAATGCAAATTCTACAAATTAAAAAAATATAGAAATTTTATAAATTCGAAAAATTCAAAGTCCTGATTTCAAATTTTTATTATTTTTTTACTAGACTAACGAATCATTTTTAATTTCAACGATATATTTCATATAAGACTCTTTCACCCGACCTCCGCGACTACAGCCGACGCAACAAGCTACACTAGCGCACTATACTCCATTGCCCAATGAAACTGATAAGCCTTGTACGAATAAGCAAAAGCAAAAAGATCCCGAACAAAAGCCTAAAGCCCAGAACTCGCGCGGCTAATCCGCGAGGACGGGACATCGGCGCACAATGGACGAGCTGGATTCGCGCTCAAGAAACAAAAGGACGAGCGATTAATCGGAAGCGAGGGAGTAGGGAGATGGATACGCTTTTCCAGGGATTAGACGTATGGGGTTGGGAGGAATGAATTTATCGATCACTCTATCCTTGGGGCGTATGAATAATTCCATGAGTGCGGGGGTGTCGACGAGAGGGGTTTCCTTTCCGATTGAGACGCGAGGTCCATTAGGCGAGCGTGATGTTTTTCGCGCTGTCGTTTCGGTGAGTTATGTGCGTCGGCTGAGATTTTTGTAGAGCTCGAGCTATTTGAAGGAAAGGACGAGCTGAGGTAATGAGCGAGAGTGGTGCTTCCATTAGATTTTAGATATTTTTCTTTATTTTTTTTTTTGGATGGTTGATGTGAAGAATCCTTATTTTATTGTGAAAGATATAACTGAGTGAGTTCAGTTTGCAACTTTCAAGAATACTGTTTTTTACGAATGCGTAAAAAATATGTTAAATTAAAAAATAATTATTAAATTTAAATGAGTTCTATATTAGGAAATAGTGGTTCAATAATATCATTCTGATCCACGTAGTTACTTTCGTATAGAATTAAGCAATAAAAATGCAACTAAAAATTGTAAAAAATCTGAATGGGATTAAATTTTAAAAATTCACTTACTTTTTTTGCTCTTTTTTTTATTAGTACTGTTAACTTTTTTCTTTTTATTAAGATAAAAACGAAAACATGTTTTCTCTTTTTAAGTTTATTTCAGTCGATTTATTCTACCTCTAAATAAACGGGAAATGACGTTGAAAGCGAGAAAAATCTCGTATACTCTACGTCCTTGTCCTATGAAAAGTCTTTTCATTAATTGTTAATTGTTATTAACAATTAGGCGGGCAACATTATCTAGTATATGAACATGAAGCGCTTTTATCGACAACAGTCATTAAAAAGAAAGCGTTAAAAGCTGTAATAGTGATTTTTTAATCCTCATACTATGACTCAACTTTAAAGTTTACGACCCAGATCTTGAGTAGACTTCTGATAAGTTAAAAAGTTTTAACAAATTTACTCAAAAAAATCTTTACCATCTTTAAACTTTAAGAATTAATTAACACTTTTTCCTAACGCTCTAAAGTACATCTCGGCAGCGAGCAATATTCCTTTCTATACAATTCCTGTTTCCGTGCACATACATATATGCATGCACACTCAGTGCATAGACAATTTTTCATCCCTCCGCCCTTTTAGGGAAATTCGCAGGTACACAGACACACACGTTGATAATGCAGCTTTACTAGTGCTTACAGACGAAATCGAAGAGACTCCGAAGAGTGAAAATTGACGGTAGTGGTACAAAATTTCCAGCTCGAAAGTGCATCGGCCTTACGCGAGCTTTTAGCAAAAAGGCAAGCAAGGTATTTCGAGAAATCCATCACGCGTAGGGTTGAGAGTGCGGGGTCGAGGAATGAAGTTTCAAAGTGCTGCATTTTTTATATGGAATGCTTTTTTCGGAACGTTGTGGACGCGTGACGGGCGAGTTGAATAAAAAGGAATGTTTTTGGACTTCTTTTCTTTTGCTTTTATGTTTAGTCGTAGCTTATAGCTTACTATAAGAAGACTTATCGTGGATTGACTTTTTCTGCTCTTTCTTCTTCAGAAGAAAACCTATAAATCGATTGTCGTTGATTAACAGATTCTATCTTGCTAGATTTGAGATGTTTTTTTTTTTTAAATAAATTTAAAAAATTGTGTTTTTATATTGTAAAATTTTAGATATTCTAATACGACCTTATTTTTTAGTAATATATATTAGTAATTTGTATTATAAGTCTATTATTGATTTTAGTTACACCCTGGTAGAAAATTAATCGAAGTCTGGCTAGACATGTTAGTTTAGCATATCTGGTTAATTTTCTATCAACTTACAGGCTACTCTGTTTTCATAATTTCATAATACAAAATCATAACAATAAATGAAAATATTTACGAATGAGTAATTACATATATAGTTTTTTTTAATAGAAATTTTTTTATCTGTGTTGAAATATAATAAGAGAATATTATTTATTGCTAGTGTAATTTCAAAAGAGAACATAACTTTTTTTTAATTCGTTGACCCATAATTTGAATTAATTCATAAAATAATTTTAAACTCTATAAAATAAAGAAAAATGGAGATTTTCATTTTACTTGCTACTTGCAAAGTATACTATAAAGTTTCAGCATACTAGGTGATTTCCAGTTAAAAAGAGGAAAATTAAAAAGTTTAAATGACCAAGCTTAGTTCAATGAAAAAATCTGAGAGTCATAAGAAAAAAAGAGATTGATATGTATGAGTGAATGTGAAAAAATAACAAGTTAATATAAAAACTTGAAAGTTTGTAAAAAAAAGTATGATATGCATATATAAAGGGAAACCTGAAACCGACTGAGGGTAAAAGTCCTTTGCCAGCTGATTTTGACAATAATTGTAAGTTATCTTTTCTTGAATCGAGTTCGTTCAATAGAAAGCCTTCATTATCAAAAATCATATTACACAAACTGCCGATCCAAAATTGTTAAAACCTCGTAAAAGTTTCAATAGAGCGATCAATTTAGGTAACAAATTGTTATATTTTTAAGTTTCTTATAATATTCTTTACTTATGCTATGGTGGTCGATAATACTTTACGTAATTATTTACTTTTGTATTATCACTTCTAATAATAAAACTGACTATGTATAAAGTAAAAAGTTTGAATAATATTTTCTTAAAGAATGATCTGAGTCTAAGATCTCATTTCCTACCGTAGTCATTCTATATTAATTTGACAAACTGGTTCATCGCAAGTATAAACTTGACGTGCCGACAAGCAAACGAGACAGTCTAGCACAGCGCTGAGAAATGGTGGAAACAGGTACCAAGTTAAAAATGAAAAAAGGAGCTGAGCGCTACGCGCTTACTTATAGAGGCAAATAGAAAAGAGAATTTTTATGCGAGGAGAGGTCATCGAGTCGGAAGAAAAGAGAGGGACGCGCGCATCGTTGAGAGAAAAATCAGCTCTAAAACGAGAGGTGAGCACTGTGTGTTTTCTTTTCCTTTATTTGAGAGAGTTGTCTTTTCATGATTTATTTAATTTACTTCACCAGTTCTGAGTAAAGTTTCGAATTGTATTAGTTTAGCCGCAATTTTTAGTGTCCATTAGCATTTCAATTACAGTAAAGAATTTAAAGTTTTTCCAAATAAAAGCAAAAATTTTCTTGCTTATTATAACTTTAATCTTAAAAAACTTGATTTAAAATACATGCAATGATATTTGTTTTTGAAATTAAAAAAAATGTATTTCCTAAAGCTTTTGAGTTTTCCCCATTGACATTTTGTTTAATTCGAAAAATCGAATTGTAATATACTGCATAAAAATGGAGATAAAAACGTTTACTTAATTAAAGAAATATTCAAGTAAAAAAAAGCCTTAGTTGCATAAAAAAGGAGCAACGAGTAATTATAAAACTGGCTGAATAGTAATTTCTCTTCTTTTTAATTATTATCCTTATACTCAATCTGAATAAATCGAAATTCTTCAACCAATAGTTTGAATCTACAATTATAATTCTTGGATCGACGCTAAGTAATTTTTCATCTCTCTGCTTTCCGTAAATCCAGTTCTCCTTCCGAGAGCACGGCATACTCGAATGTGGGGAACAACGAAAGCAAGTGGCACTCGGCGAGCTAGCAGCTAAGGAAGCCTGTTCGCGCTCTTAACGTACACACACGCATAGTCTCTTTGCATACCCATGTGGGTGCTTTTGAAATATACTCGACGAGCACACTCGATTATTGGAATACTAATTCATCCATCTAGATATTACTGATAATCCTCAGCCATGCTATCGAGTAAATGTATTCCAAGTCACGTGCACGTACACTTAGCTCATGATTGCTCGAGAGTTCCAAGTTCTAAGATTTTTCATATAAATTCGTTTTTTTTTACGATCGACAGTGTAAGAGTTTCTATAATTTATCTTTAATTTTTTCTTTTTTATTCAAGATTAGTATTTATCTTGTGATTGTAAGCTGCAAACTGCAAAATTTATGGTGATGTGAAAAAAAATTATCAAAGGTTCGATCTCAGCTGCTTGTTTTTTGATTTGTATATAAAAAAAAAAATTTTTACAAAAAGTTTTAATAATTGTGATGTTACAAAAAATTTTAACATACTTCGCATGTATAACCCATTCGCTATATTTTATTATTACATATTTAACGAAACTTTGATTAATTAAAACAAATTTTAATGTACATGATAAAATTTCTTACTTATAGTGTACATACATACATTATTTTAGTGATTAGTATATAGTGATTTTAATATGAGTTTCTATAATAATTTTCTGTAAAAATTTTTCACTATATAGTGACATTGGCATGCTTCAAGAAATTTTGCAATTTTGTTGCGCATTTATATTTTGAATGTATTGGCTGATTTTTTAAATAAAACTTCTTACCTGTAAGAGCAAGCCACTGTTCAAAAATACAGCTCTATCTCTTATCTAAGAAATACATCTCCCAGAGTACTATCATTTTTTGCAGTTTTCAAAATATTGTTTCAAAAGATTTTTTTTTTTCATTGTTGTATTTGTTTCAAAAAACTTTTTCAATCGCAAAAAAGTTTTTTAGATTTTTGCCTTTTTCAGAAAAAAAAAAATTATTAAAAATATTTTAAAACATGTAGAGTTTGATAAATATACATGTATTTTTTACATTTTAACTCCAAAAGTGATTTATAAAAAATTGAAAGATATGAAATAAGCAATCACATGCAAAATCTCGCATTTTTGTCTCAAAGACTTACGAATTAGGTGGACCTTTTTTATCTGCTTGTCGCTTCAAATATTATAATAATTATGTAGTGATCATTTTACTATTTGAATTTTTGTCATAATTTTCCTTGCATGATAAACTTATGAGAAATAGTTAAATCTTGTAAGGTATAATATAATTAGGAATTCTTTCGTGTTTTAGAACTAAAGAACTACTAAATGAAGTAGCGAAATCGATGTATTTACTTTTTTCATATAATGCAACCTTAAAATTTTGATAAAAGCCATTTTCTACGGTTAAATATTCTAATTGAAAGCTCAAAAATATTTCAATAATTCATATTAGAATTTTCCATAATAATGAGGATAAGTACATAAAATTAGAAAATACACCTGTGAGATACTCTAGAAGCAGTAGAGTTTCTTCATCTTTTAAGTTTTTCACTCTTCTTATCGACAAAACAAATACGTGATGTTCTTTCACTGCAGCTTATAAAAGCTTTATCATCTATGACAGTTAACATTACCATGCCAGCTTCGATTTGAGTATTTTCAAAGTTTTTTAATCATATTACAAGTACAATATGAATAAAATAATCGTTTTTTTGCAACTTATACACTATTATTTTTAACATCTCTGTATCAGAAGGAAGCTACGCTCCGAATTGGTGAGCTATTTATTAATAATATTAAATAAAATTAAATTATTTATGAATTAATCACGCAAATGGTAACACTAGTTTAGAAAATTTATTTATATCACCACAACTACACAAAACTTTGCCTCTTATATTATTCCTTTGTTTTGATTTTCGATCGTATCTTTTAGTAAATCGCTTTTTAAGAAGATTAAAAATTCCTTTGCTTTCTGGTTTCTTCAACAAAATCTGCTTTCTCTATCCCTATTTAAACCTTATTTCCTATTTTGCAATCAAGCTACTCAAAAATACGTGTTGTGGCAATAGCAGCAATATTAAGTATTTTAGAAGATTTGGCAGTTGCTAAACTTTCAGGTCTATTTAGGATAAAAATTAAAAAAAATATCGTAAATTTATTGTTAAAAATTAAATTTTTTCTTTTTCATGTACTTCAATTTACAAGCAGAATTGTTAAAAATAAAATCTTAACAATGTGCAGAAACTTTGTAAAACGATGAAATATTCTAATTATGATAAAATATGATTTTTATGAAACTAATTATAAAATTCGTTGATTATAAACTCATTGTACATATTAAAAAGATTACTAATAACGTGCATGAAAGATTAAAATAAAAATGAAGAAAATGTTATCATTTAAAATTTATCAGCGTAGTAAAGTTCTTGCACCTAGATCAAAACGTTCATTCTTGGTTTTTCCTGACCTACATCACGTTCATTTATTCTCTCCAATTTCGAAGTTTCACCAATGTACAAGTTCTTGCGCAACTAGCGCATGTGTGGACGGCGTCGATGACCTGTACCGCCGCATCAGTTGCAGAGATGCGCCCCAATCTTTCTGCGCAAACTTTTTCACTCGAGTGTCAAGAACCACAAGCAAGATGTGAAAAAGATCGATTTCTTGAAGTTGCGCTTGCTTTTTAGGATACTTTAAGTTACGTCCTCGTTTTGCGCTTTCTTTTTGCTTTTTTCCTTGCTTTTATCCGCCAAGTGAGTTTGAGCAACATTTTAAAACAAATCACTGTAACTGTTTACAGTTATTAGACGCCATACGTACGCGCGCGATTTAAAGATAATGGTTTGGAATCTGCAGTGAAGAAATCACAGGTCGTGAATTAATAAAAAAGCTTAATTGATGTTATAAATACAAAATTATTATACAGTTAAGTTTATATAATAATAAAATTGTCGTTCACTGTCTACTTACAGATATTTTTTAAAAATTATATTTGGAAACTATTACAATAGTCAACTAAAGTAAATTACATACTCTTGGTTAAAGAAGTAAACTTTCACTATGGAAAGTCCTATTATTACCATAAGCGAAGGGAAAATACAGGGAACCACGATAACAAATGTTTTCGGAAACAATTATTTGGCATTCAAAGGCATTCCTTATGCTCAACCGCCAGTTGGTCCATTACGATTTAAGGTAAATTTAACTAAATTTTTAATAAATTTGCCTTTTTTTAAAAAATTTTTTTAATCTTATACAATATTTAATAATATGGTCAATGATAATTATTATGATAATTTCTTTAATGATTTATAATAAACAGAGCTTTCAAAACTGTATATATTTATAAATATAAATCTAATTGAATAATTTGATTACGATTTTTTATGATAGTAATGTAATTTTTGTGAATTTAGTACGAAAAAAAACGATATACTATTTTCTCTATACTAATCGAGGGTTAGAGGTGTAACTAAAAGGAAAATTATTCTGTTATATATACAGAATTTTGCAAAGAGAAACTTCAATATTAGTATAGTTCTAGCAAAACTCTATGTGTAACATAGTAAACCAATTTCTACATGTAATTATTTTAGAGTAAAACTAAAACTGCTTCAAATTGCTTGTATAAAAAATGGCTTCTAGGTTAAAATTACAGTTACAGTTTTTTTCAGTTATTGAATAATAATAAAATAAAACATTTTTTTAAATCTAATCTAAAAATCAGGCACCTCAACCACCGCTTAAATGGTCGGATGTTCGAGATGCATCAAAGCATGCAGGTGATTTGGCGATTCAGTATGATACTGAAGATATACCACCAGAAATCCTTGGTGATGAAGACTGTCTGTATCTAAATGTATACACCAACAAAATTGGTCACAAAAGGCCTGTGATGTTCTATGTTCATGGCGGCGGTTTTGTTGAAGGTTCAGGAAACGACGAATTCAACAGAGAAGACTATTTTATGACACAAGACTTGGTGTTCGTCTTTGTGAATTACAGGCTTGGACCCATGGGTATGAAATTATTTCAAATCTACTATTTTTGTATTATTTCAGTATTGATTACGATGCTTTACGAAAAAGCTTGAATATCATCTGCATGGGATATGTCGTTTGAAACAGGTTTTCTCAGTCTCGGACACGAAGTTGCATCTGGAAATCAAGGATTGAGAGATATAATCTTTGCACTAAAGTGGGTTCAACGAAATATACAAGCTTTCGGCGGAGATCCCGATAATGTTACTATTTTCGGCAATAGTAGCGGATCAGTGACATGCGATTTGTTGACTTTGTTACCAGTCACGAAAGGTACGCATACTCCTTAGATAAATACACTATCCTAACGAGTTTTTTACGAAGAAAGTATCTCATCTCTAAAAAACAGATTTTGATAAGGCTTTGGGAGCCGATTTTTCAAATCTAAAATTAAAATGAAATAATCTTACTTCTCGAACACCTGAAACTAAAAATAAATACTACAAAATAGATACTACAAAATCTTGCTTAACTTTTACATTTCCGATAAAGCTTATACAGTATATAAGAAAAAGGGGATGGATAAGTAGGGGGCGGATGGATAAGCAAGCTTTATGTATCAAAACGATATCAATTATTGATAAGCTGAAAAAAAAATTTATGTATTTTTGCGCATTTGTGTATCAAGTTTAAGTGTTTATCAAAATCTGTTTACCGGAGTCGAAACACACTCCTCAAGTGTCTAAATATTTTTTCTTTAATATATCACAATAAATAAGTTAATAAGACAAACAATTATCGTGACTGATTTGTAAACGCTTTTTAAATTTAATATTAAATCTGTATGATCATACTTTTGCAATTTAGGATTATTTCATAAAGCCATTATACAAAGTGGAGCTGTTATTATAAGCAAGACTTTGAGAACAGGAAAAGATACAAAAAATGGCTTTAGAATCGCTAAAATGCTCGGAATGGAATCTGATGACCCTTTAGAGGTTGTAGAATTTTTAAGAAGCGTACCCGCCCGTAAACTTGTATCATTGCAAGGACATATTCGTACTAAATGGGTAAGTTATTTTTTATTTTAACTTAAGACTAATAATATTAAAATTGTTTCTTAAACATGCTTCTTTTACTTTAGGACAGTGAAGTATTATGCATCAGAGAATATGAACCTATAGTTGATATTAATTATACCAAAGATCCAATAATACCTGCTCCTCTTAACCAATTATTAAAAAATAATTCACACATTCCAATTATTATAGGACACACTAGTAATGAAGCTCTTTTCTATTTCATGGGTTTGTAATCAAAGTTATTGGTTATAATTTACATCAGGAAAATTTAAAACAATTATTAATTAAAATTCAATTCATATTAACGCAATAGGACTATACGATGATTTAGGAAATTACCAATTTTATGATGACCATATAGAGGATATATTAAAGAATTTATTTATGATCACTGACCCCAGTAAAATTGAAGAGATTATAACAATTTTGAGAGATTTTTATTTGAAAAACCAACCAATAGAACAAAAGACAGCATGGAATTTAATTCATTTGCTCAGTGATATTGAAGTAATTGGTTTCAATCGGAAAACTATAGATATTCGAAATAAATATGCAGTTGCTCCTACGTATGTATATAATTTTTCTTATATCGGGAACGAACCTACAATGTACCAATTTGAACATGGACCACAACCACTTAAAGGTACACGTTTTTATTTAAATTAATATGACCATTACTCATAAAATTATACTTATAATTTAATTGTTAGATAGGTTATTTATAACCCATAAATTTTATAAAGTAAATTAATGCACATAATTCTTTGAAAATATTAAGACATATTATTAATTATATGAATTTTAATTTTTTAGGAGTAGCACATGCTGATGAATTGGCATACATGTTCTACTTCAAGTATATGAGAAACGATGATAATCATTATGAATTTCCTAAAGAAGGTACTAAGGATAGGATCGTCGTGGAAAGATTTATGAGAATGTGGTATAACTTTGCTGCCACAGGGTAAATAAAT
>UELX01006689.1:0-10303 GCA_900480035.1 Eupelmus urozonus | reverse complement strand
AGGTTTAAAAAATAGCGTTTATTTCAATATTTCCTTAAAATAAAACTAAAAATATGAATAACTTGAGTTTTCTAAAGTGTTAGGGTCTGAAATTTCGGTTTTCTTCATATTTCAACATCTGAAACCGTATCCCAAAGTTTGACCAAAATCCGTGATCCGGATTTCTGACACTCTTCTAGTCTTCTTTCCTTAATTACCTTTCATGTACAATCAAAACAGTAATTCTACCACATTTATAGGTTTTTGTTAAAATTATTAATAGATATTATTATAATAAATAAATTAATAAGAAATATCAGTTTGATAATGATTCTATTGATTTTATTGGATCCTCAATAGCAATAGCTATAAAGTGTTCAATTCATAAAATAATAAGTACACAATTATTTCAATATAAACAAAATTAGAGCGTGCGTTCGTATACGGCTACGATATCTTCATCAATTTAATTATTTGTAAATGCTAAGGTTATTATTAGGTAATTTGTGAGTAATTTATTCATCTTTATCTTTTCATATGGTATATATACATTTTAATCTCGACTTGAACAAGTGTCAAATATCAACAATGTTTTATAAATGTATGTGCGAAAATTGGAGTTTTAGCTCGCTTTCGCTTTCTTTATGTGTAGCAAAATAAGTATATTTATTTTTTGAAAGCATAAAATAATATTATTTTAATTATAATACCGTTGATCATGTATACAACTTTTGTATTTTCTCGGTTACTGTATGTATGTATATATTGTCAGTCAGCCATGTGTGAAATGCAAATTTTTGTTATAATTCAACTTCTTTTATTCATTGTTGTAATAAAGCATTAGAGGAAAGTGATCAGGTCGAGTAGATAGCTATACGGAATATTATGCGTGAACTAAAAAATCAGAACTAAACATCAATTAGCTTGGTTTGGAAAATTTTTTTTTTAAAGATAGTATATTTTGAAGAAACTGACGTTTTTAATTTTCAGAAAAGTTTTATTAATATTTTAATAGATTTTACGTATATTTTGATACGAATTTTTTTTTAATAAAGCCAATGGAACTTTTCTAGAAAACGATTGATGTCATGTATCAGCTTCTAGTAAAACATACATTCTTTGGAAAAAAATTTTTCCTACGTGATATAACGTTTACGACTTGAATTTTGGATTTCTATTTAATATTCTTCTGTTTAGGTTGCTACCTCACCCTATCACTTGGCCTTAAGATAAAAAAAATTATTACATGTACAATTATCATCAAATGCTCTTTAAAAGCAAAACTAAATTTTATTAAATGTACAATTAATAGGACATTCACATTAATCTACAATCGTATCAAATTTTCCTCTTTATTTAATAATTGAAAATACATAATATTCTAAAAAAATTTATATTTAAAGTAACTCTTAAAAACTTTTGGCAGTTTGTAGATAATTCAAGATAAATTAAATGTAGGTTATATAATTAAAATAAAAACAAAAACAGAGATGATTTTTAATTGATGTGAAAAACATGGATATTTTGTAATACTAGTGAATTTTGTATAAAACGTATTATTTTTAAAAATTGAAAACTCTAATATTAATTTGCGACTATCTAATTTGTTATTCTATGTATTGGCTATATAAAATTAAACTAAATCAACCAAAAATTGAGACATTCAAGTTTTTAAAATAACTCAATTTGATTAAGCATAGTTTGCGTATACTTAATCGCTTGAATCGTCTCATTATGCATGACGAACAGACAAACAATTCATTGCAAAATAAATGAACTGGAAGCCTGACTTGCATATTTTTCTATATATGTATAGATTTTTCCCATAATTCACAGATAATAAATATTTTTTCTGCAAGTTATGATTTTTACATTGATTTGTTTCAATATTAATTTTCTCAACCACATTTCAATTCCATAGCTTGGTATAATCACATACTTATATGCGCACGTATTTGCACAGCCACACATTTACACAAAGCATCTGGTATTTTAGCATGGAAATTTCACTTTTTGTATCAAACACTTTTTGTAGCTGTAGTACAGATTAAAATTTAATTGGAAAAATATCGTTAAGTTGACAGTCATTTGTTTTTTAGATAAATTAATTCTTTAACTATTTATTTTGAAATTCATGGACACACGTTAGTTTTTTGTTGCTATTCTTTTTAATTTACCTGAAGTATGCACAAGGCTTCAACTGAATTTTTACTATAATTAACACGTCTGATAATTATTAAAATAGTAAATATTTACTATAATGAAATACTTAATATGATCGTACTTTTAACCTACTTGCTATTGGGGCGCTGTCGTGCCACTTGATAATGTTCTTAATAAAAGATAGCTAGCCCGTAAAATTTGAATTGATTATCAAAATTAATATACTAGCGAGTTTTCCAAAAGTTGAATAAATATTATGACCAGGCTAGAATAACTTTTATAAAAGATAAAACTTTAAAACACCATACAATACTCCTGCTTTATCGCATACAAACAAGCATACAATTTTTTCATTATCATCATTTAATTTGTCTTTTTGTTCTCTTTGGAATCGTCTTTGTTCTCGATAGGTTTTATTTTTTTATCGTCTTCTACCTGCGCCTCCATTTCACCACTGAATCCGAATTCGTTAATTCTCGAGTGATCAATCTTATAGATCCAGCGTTGATACAAGAAGATAAAGAATACGATGTCGTCGCGGAAGCAGCCTAGCCTATAGAGCGTCGGCATCTTAATGACGAACGCAAAGATGTCGTCAATGAAAGTATTCAAAAACTTGTAGGACATCATTCGCCATGGCAAATGAGCCACGCTTTTCAGTTTGTAGTTAATAAAGAGTTGAGGAGTCATCATGATGAAACCAAATGTGAGGAGAAAACCATATAACATATTAAGCACCCACGAATACCAGCCTTTGTGCTCCAGATACATGAGAGAATAGACTGCGTAACCACCCAGAAGTGGGAACAAAGCCCAAGATAGGTACTTGAAGGCGAGCCTGTCATACTCCTTTGTTGAAGACTCAATGTATGAGCCTTTATCTTGGAAGACTAGTCGAGGGAAGATGCCAAGAACTTTGGAGGTGCGGTCAAGCTTGATGTCAACCACCTTGTTAATTTTCCAAATTTCGATAGCCAAACCGATACCGCAACTTATGCGCACCAGAGTATTAGTCTCATTATCGAAAACGTATAGCAGGACCACCAGTGATTGGAATACATTAAAGAAAACTGAGCGCACAGACAAACCCTCCAAAGATTTACGGTTGTTCCAAAATTGAATATCTAAGAAGGAAATTTAAAAAATGTATAATCGTTAGAGATAAATGACACCCCATAATTTTTATGAAAATGAACTTTCAGTTAATTGGTTTGACAACCAATACCTGTAAGTATTATGCAGTGTCCTATAAAATTTTAAATTTAAACCAATGCTTAATTTGGACTTACCATTTTTAAATGCCAAAAATTCGAAAACACTGTGTAATATTGATACCGCAATAGTCATACCAAGTAAATAAGGATTTGTTTCTAGTAATGTTTCTTTTAGAGTATCTTGATCAGCACCATCATCTTCTGATTCATCAGCTTTAAGAAATTTTAAATAGTTTATAAAAAATTATCAAGAAAATTTCAAACAATAAATATTTAATTATAATTGATTTAAAAAATGAGATTTTTGTTTGATATTTAGAAACTTACTAAGAAATGATGAAGTCCACTTATTTCTCATTGTTTGAGCTGCGTAGAGTTGCCATTTAAACATTGATATAGGTTGATAATTTAACCTTAGATGAAGTTCTTTTATAGTATCATTTAAAGGTTGGTAGTCCCTTTGCATATTCCAAAAGTCATTCATGAATATAACAGGTTTATAAAATCTTCCATTGTGTGAAAATTCAATATCTAAAAAATAATAAGTTAATAAAATTATATTTTCTTTAGAAGAAAAAGAATCATAATTGAAAAGAGCTTACATTCATCTAAAGGTGGAGGCACTTGACCTTGTACTAAATTTGTTTGATCAGTTACCAAATTTACAGTTAAGTTTGGATGCCAATGAGACACAATTTCCTGATTCATTATCTTGGCTTTCTGAAAGTTTCAAGAAATTTTTTATTTCAATTTAATTAAAACATTTTATAAGTATAAATTATAAATACTTTCATTAAGTATGAGATCATATCTGTAGCTTCCAATTAAAACAAAATAAGTTAATTTTTTTGAAAATCTGTTTTACAACATTTTTGGAAGTGATAGAAATAAATTGTACTTTCATAAACGTAAAAAAACTGTAAAAAATATTATATTTAATTCAATCCAGTTTCTGTACTTTTAGAATTACTGGAATGCTTGACTAGCTTGCAACAAGAGAATAGTGTATTATTCAACAAGGCAGGGAAAGCATTGGCTAATCCATAGCACGTGTAAACTTGCAACCAAGCTGAAGGCAAGGATAGAAAATGAATGCTATGAAGTAGCCTTTTTACCTCCATGTTGCATATACTATTTTTTTTGTAAAAATGAGGTAGAAATTACCTACTTTTCATTTGAGGTTAGGAGGGAAGTTTGGACTTTTGGTCCGCTGTGGCGAAAAAACTTATATTTTAAAATTATGAGCATGATTGTATTACTATTTAGAACTTTTATGAATTAGCTATAAGTTGGATTTTAACTTGTTTCTTTTGCTTGAACACACAATAAACATTAATACCAGAATGTCACAAAATTTTGAAAATGTGTCATTTGATTCTTTTGGGAAGCCACAGATAAATCTATAGGTACCTTAACTTCTTCTTCACTAGCTTGAGTTTGTCCAGTCAGTAAATTATGGGTTTGTTGATATTTTATCTTCTTAAATTTATTCAACATTCTTTTTGTATAAGATGTAAGTTCTTCATCATACATTTTCTTTCCAGCAGAAGGATCTGGTGATTTGCCATTCTTTGTAACGTACACATGAAGATATATTGATCCATTATTGAGTAAGTTCTTGGATGGCACAAATGTATGAGTAAAAATTCTTGATCCATCACCATCTGGACCACTGTACCAATCACCATAAATTAACCCATGCTCTGACCACACTTTAGCTTTAGGATCTTTGAAATCCTTAAAAATTTCAGATTCAGATAAATAAACGTGCAAGTCAAACAAAGTTCCATTTGGAAATGCATTAAACGCCGCACTTGGGGCTACAACAGGAGCACCACTTGGAGTAGTTGGAGTCTGAGATTTTCTGAATAAGGAACTGATGAAGTAAATAATTACGCATCTGACGATCAGCGTTTTTGTTATAGAATAGAAAGATTGCGCAAAGCCTTCCTTGGGCGCTTCCTTTGGCCTTTGATCTCCTTCTTGATTACTAACCTAAATAACAAAATATTAACATTGAATTATTACTAATTATAACAAGTATAAATTAACTTGTGAAATTTTTTTTCTACTGCAACAATTAATAAAGTATCCAAAGTCTATTAGTAGTATTATAACGATAAATAATGCAAGTTTTAATCTTATCTCTGTCATAAATTATAATGCCAGTAAATAAAATGTTTATTCAGAAAGCAAATAAAAAAGTTAAAGGAATTCTTGAGCTTGAATCATTATTATAATATTTATTAGTAAGTTGACAGCAAAAATAATATTTAAAAAGTAAGAAACAAAGTTTGAAATTGATTGTATTAGAATAATAATGGATTAAAGGAAAAGGGCGCGTCTGCCAAATTTCGGACGTGTTAAATATTACGATCCAAAACGAATATTTAGCCTTGTAAAAAATTCATAACATATAAGATTCTTAACATCATCATTCCGTTAATTCTACAAATTCCTATAAACCGTGCCTTGAGGCATCCATCTATGCATGTGATCTACTCCTACAGAGCGACCGTGATTTTTCATCTATATTCTCGTCGGAAATTCTAACCTCAACGGAGCGCCAAGAAAGAAGCAAAGAAAAATCAAAAAGCATCAAGTAACTCACATTCTGCTCGGCTGCAGGGACGAGCTCACTGGACTCGCCGTCTTCCTGAGCTCTCGCCTCCTGCGCGTCGCCCGAGTTTGTCATCGTCCTTGTAAATAGCTCCTTAGCTCCAGGAGTGCTGGAGCTGACTCAGCTGGTGCAGACAGTTCTTCCCGCGAGTGCAGCTGTGGCCCTCGTGCCCCCAGCCACTGGCCCTGCTGCTGCGCTGTTGCTGCTTCAAGCTGCAGTCTGACAATTCAATCGGTATAATTTTGCAGGCGTTTTCTCAGACCCCGCGATTATTTAGACGAAAAAAAAAGCGTGGTCGAGTCGTGTAAGCGCAGCTCGGCTTACCTGCTTTCTACAGCTGCCACGGACTCATATCTTGATGACTGAATATATCTGATGACTGATTTCTAAATTGCGATAGGCTAAATTTTTCGAGGAGCTATATAACAGACGACGCAGAGTCGCGCGCGGCCGGATGTGACGGCTACACGGTACACAACCTTCTGACTGGCTGGCTATGCAGGCCTTGGTCACATGAGTATACTTTGTTTTTGGTCTTGTATGGGGAGTGATGTGGTAAAGTCACTAGGAAAGTTTAGTGATTCTGCATAGAGACAGTGTCAACAGTCTATGATGTCTTCCTAGGGCTGAGTCTAGTTTACTAGATAGACATTTATCCCATGATCTTGTGGGCATGTGACTGCTGTGACGTAGACAATGTGCAGTTCAATGTATAGTTCCGATCCGTTGGCATCTATTCTTATTCAAAGTTTACTATTCCTCAGTAAAGAAGACTCGTTTAAACGCGTATGATAGCGTTTTACGTCCGCGCATAACTGCATGAAAAAAACTGATGATTTTCTTTAATGCCAATTTAATGTATTTGTGAGCGTTATAAAAAATAGAGTAAACAAACTGATCTAAGTTGACACTAATGAAAATAACTAACCGAAAATCACCAGCGGTCGTACACGGTCATATGTGTCATGCACTCTTGTACTCGCTCATGTGACTAGAGCCTAAAATCATCAACAAAAAAAAACATAATAATAACTGTACTAAAATCTGTCACATGTTTAGGTGTGCGCGCGCATTCGACAATGCTTATGCTGTATAAATATAATATACTGTTCTTTATTTACATGTCGGCTTTTTTACAAATAGTATTCGATAAATGAAGAGTTTGACGGATACGATACCGCAAGTATGGAGCAAGTAGGTATCGTTTAATATATACGAGATATATCAAGAATCGAGCGTATTTACAATAAATTTTACAAATTTATTGATTATTGATGAGAAATCTCGAATGCTTTGCATTTACGTTCATTCATTATACATTGGTTAATAAAATTGTTCAACTCGGTATGTTAAAAATATCAAATTTTTTATTATTTTTCAAAATTAAATCGATTTGAATTGAAGAATGAATCCTTTTGTTTTGTAGATCTAATGCAATGACAATTTCAAGATTCGCACATAGTAAAATCTTTCTTTTACTAGTAGTATGGAGAGTCAGTTCAGTTTTCATTGTGCAAACATCCCATGTACCCGATGAGTATTGGCAATCGTTAGAAGTTGCTCATAAATTATCTTTTGACTATGGATATTTAACATGGGAGTGGCAAGTCGGAATTAGAAGTTACTTATATCCTTTCTTGATCTCAATTTTAT
Source organism: Eupelmus urozonus (assembly GCA_900480035.1). NCBI lineage: Eukaryota > Metazoa > Arthropoda > Insecta > Hymenoptera > Eupelmidae > Eupelmus > Eupelmus urozonus. The sequence goes on along the minus strand of UELX01006689.1, from coordinate 2,674 downwards.
ACTCTCTTTTAAAATTTTTACAAATCGATTATGTCTTTGTACTTACAACATTACCAAGGATTTTTCAAGCTCTTTTATGTGCCTATTCAGAATATAAATTTTATCTTTGGACAGGTAGTAGTAAATTTGCATTGTTTAATCTTTGTATAAATTGGTATTGGTATTATTGTGCCACTAGAACTTTGATCAATAGCATTGAAACCTGTTTGACCATTATTGCATTGTCCGAGTATCCTTGGAAAGAAAATGCAAAAAGAAGTTCGAACTTTTTATGGATAGTGGCTTTTCTATGCTTCGCAAGACCAACTGCAGCAATTTTATGGCTACCTCTTTGTTTTTATCATCTTTTTAAAAGTAAAACTCTTGTCATTCAGTATTTGATAATAGGATTAACTTGCCTAATAGTTTCATTGATTATTGATGTAATATGTTATGGGAGATTCATCTTAACTCCTTGGGAATTCTTCAAAATAAATGTTTTGAATAGTATTTCAGAACAGTATGGAAAAATGCATGCATTGTGGTACTTATTTTCCGGCTTACCAGTGTTATTAGGCTTGAATTATGTCCTTGTTCCATATGCAATTTATAAAAGTTTCAAAAATTATGCCAGTTTTTATAAATCTGCAATTTTAGCTTTCACAGTAATTTGGTATATAAGTATTAATTCTTTACTTGCTCACAAAGAATTTAGATTTATTCTTCCAATTCTACCAATGCTTATTTACATTATAAATGAGAGTGTATTTTTAGAAATCCAGTTCAAAAATGTAATAAAGAAACATGAAAAGCTTCTTATGTTTTTGCTAATTGCTACTAACATACTGCCTGGTTTTTATTTTTCTGTATTACATCAAAAAGGTCCCTTAAACGTTATGAAACACCTCAGAAGTGAAGTTGAAATCAGTAACACTTCTGAAATCAATATTCTGTTTTTAACATCTTGCCATGCAACACCTTATTACAGTCATCTGCACAAAAATGTGTCTATGAGGTTTTTAACTTGTGAGCCTAATTTACAAAGAATAATAGATTATCAAGATGAAGCGAATATGTTTTCCACAAATCCCATGAAATGGCTGCAAATTAATTATTTAAATCAGACTGCCAATTCTTTGCCAAGCCATGTAATTGTTTATGATATAACAGTAAATCACATCAAACCATTTCTTGAAAATTATAATGAATTGGCTATTTGCTCGGATACTCATTTCTCTAAGCAGGGACACTTTAATGATTATATTATTTATAAGCATAAACCCAGAAATTGAAATTTAAAAAGTTATCTTTAATGAGACTGATCGAATTATATTTAGCAGAACAAAGGTTTGTTATTTTTTTTTTATTTTGCTTAAATTGTTTTGAATTTAGACAATTAAAAAATCAGAATTGATTTTATTTATTTCTTAATTATAAATGCAAATAAAAGGTGAATGAATGTACATGCAATCTGTTGTTTAAATTTCAAAAAATTTTTACAAAAATTCATTCATATTTACAGAATATAGATGAAAGTTTAGATGAAATTTGTGAAGCCTTAGATGACTTAACAATCAAAAATTTAGAACTGATAGAAGAAAAAATATTGATAACACTTCATTTGGAGAAGCTGTTTCGCCAAGGCCACATAGATTTGGCTAAAGCCAGATATATTCGAGGCAAAGAGAGTGTAGGTATGTTGCAGATTCCAAGTGAAGAGACTGAAATGAAATCATTATTTGATTTAGAAACTACATATGTTAAGAGTGAACAAGATGAGACGATGGAAATTCCACATTTTGATATCAGTATAAAAAAATGCAATAACAAAGACGATGAACAAATTCAAGATCCACTTAAGTGGTTTGGTGTACTAGTGCCGCAAAGTTTAAAGTCTGCTCAAAAACATTTTCAAGACACTATATACTTGACAGCTAAATTAGCAAATATTCAATCTGAATTAGCAAAAGTAAATACTGAAACTAAATCATTAATGTTGTTAAAGAAAGATGTTAAAGAAAAAGATGCTAATAATGATGATGATGCATGATGTTATTTTTTAAATAAATTATCATTTTTTGATAAAAAGTTATTTATTGTTTATTTATCGTAATAATTTATGTAGAAGATCTTAAGATGGGGTCTAAAAGTCTTATATAAATAGTTTTATTGAATATTACAAAAAATGTATTACAATATCAACAAATCCAGATAGAGTGTATATAATGGCGCACTCTATCTCGGTATACAGAATTTCAAGCCATTATTCTGCATCGTTTAAGAATAGCATTTGAACAAAAATTCTTATTTATTCTTGTTTAATTTGAAATAAGCCTAGTTGCTACCATAAGTAAAGGTTAAGTGCAAATTAATCTTTACCGTGTCGATCGTAGATGTAAATTTAAATATCATACGCATAGTTTTGTATTTCTGTCCCAGGATCGGGTTTTAAAATACGGTCTCAAATATCCGATCTAGAGAGGATCATTCCCGGATTAGTGCGCCTGAATGTTTCCGGTTATAAAACTTCAGTTACCAAACGCACTGAAGTGAAATAAAAGAATTTTAAACAGATAAAATATGAAACATAACGTACGATTACTTATTTTGGAGTATTGTTATTAAGGGGAAGCAGTACAAAAAACGTCCCTTGTTTTATTGGTCTTAGCATTATTGATAATAATTAATTATTCAT
>UELX01006688.1:0-10303 GCA_900480035.1 Eupelmus urozonus | reverse complement strand
GACTTAAACTTTCTCACACACTTTTTTCCGTCAAACATACGTAACGCTATAAAAAGTTGTTTGCTTGTTTACAACTAAATTATTAATGAAACATATATAATTATTAACTTTTATCGGTTTTATCGGCAGCGGTTGGGTATTTTACGATGTTATACATAAAATCAGAAAGATCTATTGATATTTGTCGAAGTTAGAGCAATTTAAGTTTGAAAAACATGGTTCAAAGGCGCTTCGCAATTTTCCGGTTTTCGTTGATTTTCTTGGAAAATATTGATTATAGAAAAAAAGGGTAAAGAGAATACCCTTATCGAAATGTACTATTTGATAACTTTTGAAAATCGGTCAGGTTGACGTCAATTTTTCGCTGCAAAAAGTCGAGCCGAGCGCTCCAGGACCTTTTAGCATCGAACTCTTTAAATATCGAGTGTATAGATGGGCAATAATTTTAAAATATAAATTTACGGATAAATAATAATCGAGTGTAGAGAATAATATATACACAGTCACATATATATTTGTATCTAAATATCATTTTTTAAGTAAAAAATTCGGAGTGGGCGTAAACGACTTTTGCGCCTGTTGCGTCGTTCCGACCCAAAAATGACTACTTTAGACCCGCATTTTTGGTATCGAAAAACGCGAAAATCGTGTTTGTGTTACAAAAACATATTATATCGAGAATTCAAGGGCTAATATGATATCACAGACTTCCAAAATTTTAAATGATTTATCTATAATTTTTTCATTATAATTTTTATTTATCGTTTAACATTCTGTAATAATCAAACTTCAGTAAAATCAAAATTAGTGATTATATTAAGCAGTTATCGTGAATATTATGTAAATTCAATTAAAATTTACCTGTCAAATTGCAATGTTCGAATTTTGCCACGAATTTCTGCCGCAATAAGTGAACTCATGGACACACTTTCCTTTGAATCATAGCAGAAATTTTCCAAATTTTCATTCATAACCTTTGCCACGAGCTTCTCCACTGGCTCCAATTTAAATGGATTATAAGGTCTAAGTCGATAACTATTCTGGTATTTAGCTACATTCGTCTTAAATAGTAATGAAATACATATTAATATCTGAGCAATAACGTTTAAGTTATTATAAAAATATTAACTTGACTGTTCTGTATTATACATAATAAGTTATAGAAATTTATACACTATGCATAATCGACAAAACTTTTATTCTTCCATAAAAAACTATGATAATTACTTTCATCTCTAACCTGATCGTTTTCCCCATTCGTCCTGTCATTGATTTCAATATGCGTCGGCATAGTTCGCCCCGTCGCATTTAGCCGAAAATTGAATCGAAATAGTCTTTTATTTAATAAGCTACTCCGCACAGTGAAACACCTGCTACGGAAGAAACAAACGTACTACGCATTTCGACAAGAAAAAGCAGAATTATCGTTTCCTAGTAACGAAATTTGATGGATCAATGAGCAGCAGTGTTCCTTATTGAATAGTATTAAACTGCCCTATATAAAGGCATGTCGATAATTTAATTTTAGATGCAATATCTTTTAGTTCATTCTAAGTTAAAAATTTCTTTAAAATACATAGGCATAAAATAATGAAAAATAAAATAATATATTCGATTAAGTTTTAAACAAATGAAATAATGTCTGAATTTTATTAGATATTTTTTAAACATATTTCTATTTTTTATCCTAAAAAATATCTAATTCGAGTGAGAAGTAGATTTTTAAAATTATGGTCATTTTTGAGCTTTAATTATTGAGTTCATTAAAAATTGCCTTGATTTCAAATATATAGCCAATCTAAATAGTATACTATTTGAATTCTAAACTGTTCTTTTCATTGATAAGTTGAAATTGAGAAATGATCTACGCTGAACCAGATGTTTAGTTTTAAGAAAGTTCACAACATTTCGAGAGTTTAATTGCTTCCCTCTTCAGAACTTTATAATAATCAAATAATAAACTTTCTCAAAATTAAACATCTGGTTCGGCGTAGATCATTTCTCAATTTCAACTTATTAACAAACCCTACCGAACCATTTCACTGGTCTACAATGTTCTTTTTATTGTTTATGTATAAAAAGATATTATACTAACTCGATACCAGAGTATTTATTGAGATAATTTAGAAAAATAAAATACCGAATTAGTTTGGGTATTACAATAGATGGTTGTGATGTAATAGTGGTTATTGATAAATAATAACATTTTAGACTATATTATATACTCTATGAATTTATGTCAATAAAATAAGACAAAGTAAAAGGGTCGAGCACATATCTATATAGAATATTATACGGGAACCCTGAAATTATTTTGTAAATACCAATTAGATCAGTTAGAAAAAATTTTTTTCTAAAGATTATATGTATTAAGATGGGACAACGTCAGCTCCTAGTCAAACGTTCGTCTAATATTCCCGTATAATATTTCGTATAGATATCTGTTTGCCCCCTTTACATCTCCTAAATTAATATAATAAATTACGTTAAAATAGAAAATCTTAAACTATATTTTATTTTTTATTCTATTTTTTACTTTAAAAAAAAATGAAATTCATGAATAATAAAATTGTAATAAAATTCTATTGAAAAAGCTTAAATAAAGTAAATAGATGATTATACAGATATTGTATCGCGAGAAAATTGAAATTCAGTAGCATAATACTACTTTTCTTATATCCTGGTGAAAATTCCATCTTTCCAGACCATAAAATACCTATTTTTAGCCCATTTCTACCTTGTAAGCCTTTAACTGACTGCCAAATGGCTAATCATTTCTACCACGGTATTTTATTTACATTATTGTTATGGATGACAATTTATAGAAAGTTTATAAAGCAAATACTGGCTTTATAATAAAATGCTATAATTAATATATTTCTTTGTGATCGCTAATAGTATACTAGACGACCCTAGTAGAAATGATTCCATTTAATGGCTAGTTAATCCCATTAGAAATTTCTTAACCTCTAATCATTTTAAATGGGCAAATTTCTACCAGGGGATTAATGGAATTAACGCATTTCTGTAAATCGTTTTTCCTTTTTAAAGAGGTTGATAAAGAGTCATGGTGAAATTTTTATAAAAAATTTCAAAGGAATCCGAAAATTGTTAAGTAAAATTCAATTAAATTTAAAGAATATTTTTATCAAGATTACATTATCAGCTAGAAGCTAACGTCGTTTTTAAACTGTCATTTTTCAATAATAATCAATTAGCAATATGTTTATTTCATATTTTTTTTTTTCAAACGGACGTCTGCTTATAGCAAATTATGTTATCTTGTCAAACAATGTTTTTGGAATTTATTCAATTAATTTTTATCGAACAAATTATTTAGTTCTCGCAAAATATTCCAAACGGATATTCTCAGATATTCAACCCTTTTATATTATTCCCCTTAAAAAAGTAAGAAGGTGCTGTAAAGTATGGGTGTTTGGATTGGATTGTAATTGGTTCAATGAAATGCGAATATTTCAAGTTATAAGTTTTAATTTTAATTTAAGAATAAATTTATCTACGCCTTTTTAACATTTATCAAATAGCTAAATGATTACATCATTCTTTATAATAATTATTGTTATTAATTATTAATGAAAACATTGAGAAAAAATGTAGTTAAAACGCATGCAAATAATTGTCTTTTGCTATTAAATGAATAGAAAATAATAAACTTTTGAATTAAAAGATTATTAGTTGAAAGAATAAATTTTTTGATAAATCATATATAGTTAGTTCATTAAATGAAGAAAAAAATTCTGTTATTTATTTACTGGCGCAAGACAGTTGCTTTAACGACACATTATTCTCAGCGTACATCTTACTGAAGCACCAAAACTACTATTTGCTCAGGTAGAATTTGTTAGTTCAGTTCTAAAATTTACGGCGCGCTAAGTCGCCGAAAGCAATTAATGTTTCACAAAGCCGTAGACGGTGTACATAAATATATCAAAAAGTGAGGGTTCCAACGGAATCGAAGATCACTCGGCACTTATCGAAAGCAAAAACGAGTCCGTCCGATCCCGCAAGTTACTGCTCGCGCCGGCAGCTGCAGCTGCTCGATCCGCATACAAGCCATAAATATACATGACATGCCCTCCCGCGCGGCTGCGTTTTGCGCTCTGTGTATACATATCGTCGACTCATCGGCACGCTGTAATTAAAGCCCGAGCCACCCCCATCCCTGCGGACGAGGGATGGCTCGGCTTATACCTTGCACACATGTTTGACCCCCATGCGAGTTAAGCCTCCCCTCGGCTCGCTTTCTAGGTGAATGGCCAAAGGCCACGCGCGCCGATCGTTGCTGTATATCCAGGTGCGGATGGCGCGCGCGGCTTGTGTGTGTGTGTGTGTGTATGTACGTTGGAATTACATCAGGATCGCGCTCAGCTGCCTAATTTGCGCCGATTTCTCGGGGCGATATTGGGATGGGTTTTAGAAATTGATAGCGCGCGCGAGACCGTTTAAACCGACACGCGCGCTCTTTTGGATAGAGTTGGGCGTGGAAGGGTGCCAAGAGATGCGCCAAGTGTGCTATTATAGGTACTTCTTGCTTTTGAGAAAAGAGTCGGCTAAGGCTTTCGATTTTTAGGAGTATGCTATAGACGGGTATTAGCGGTACTTTGTGATGGATTTGTTGTTGGAGTCGATTTTGATCAATTATCCTTGCTAAATTGGAAATAAAAGTTAATGATTATATGTATATGTAGGATTATGCATAAAAATCAACCATCAATATTTTACGTTGTTTTTAAGTGTTCATTTTAATAATTCCAGTGAACTTCTGGAGTAAAAATAATAAAGAAATAAGCTTCAAATTTATAGTTTGATCTTAACTACGGCATAACTAGGATCTAAGACGAAGCTGCAACAATCATATTAATAATCTCAAAAAAAGTCCATAAGTACTATGGACTTTATCATGATACCTAGTTACTTCCAATTTAATTACAATTACTACAAACTAGTATGTGGTATAGTTATAGGCTCCTCTACAAACCCAATATTAGCTAATATTTTTGATGATGCCATCAAATTGAATTCATTTGTTATTAAAGATGCGTTAATAATTGACCATTATATGTGCACGAAAAAATTATAGAAAAAATCAACAAAAATTTTCTATATTTGCAAATCATGAAAAATAATAGAATTATTTATTACTAACCGGAGTAGAAAGTATATGTATTCAAATAGATATATGAATTTTTTCCATATCATTTAGTATCACGAAAGCAAAGTAGTTTACATATTGGAAATTTGATACTTTTTCATTAAAAAGTATTCTATTATCTCACAACAAATTTCATAATTATAAGTTAAATCTAGTAAAAAGTTTTTAAATTAAAAATTATTATATACCCTATAAATAGGATATATTATTATGGTATATTATTATGGATATATTATTATTATTCTATTCGAAATATTATTATTATTATTATTACCCTTGTAAAATTATTTTAATAATTTAACTTACAAATTGCGTTTTTTGCGATTCCTATAATTAAACTATAACAAATGTTGATGATTTTGACAGGTAGGTATGAGAATGTCTTATCATTCTAATTAATAAATTTAGAACTTGGAAGCTTTTAAAATGTTTATACAATTAAAATGCTTATAAAGGTTTTTAGAAGTTACTTATGAGAATAAGTGGTCAACAAAAAATTATCATTATTATAGTTATTGATTCTAAAAATTCAAGAAACCTTTTTAAAAAATTTCACAAATTGAATCAACAAAATTAAGCTATAGTTTGTCAGAAAGTAACTGAAACTGGCGGTTTCGTAAAAAGGGTTTTTTAAATTTGTCCGACAAAATATAGCTTTTATCGTTTATTTATTTGATCAAACTATCAAAAATATTATTTAATACTAATTTGAAAAAATTCTTATATAAGCTTAATATAATAAATAACTAAAACTAACGAAAAAAAAAAAAACAGATTAGTCACAAGAGGGCGTACCAATCGCAGTCAGAGTACAGAATGTTGAGAGACAGTGTGGCAAAACGATTACGTCCGTTATGTGAATCTATATATTAAGTGTGTGCATGCATATATATACACTTTTCTTCTTCTATAAATGAACATCTACAAATAAATGATTCTCCTAAAAGTGGCAGAACCAATCAGGAAATGAATTTTGTAGATACTTCTACCACACTGCCCCTGGACCCTCTGTAGGTCAAAGGTTGTTTTAAACTTTTTATAACTTTGAATATAAAAAGAAAGGGATTTTTATGGCCTTCAGGGTACATTGTACATTCCATGAGTTCGTATTATCATGAGAAAAATTTTGATTATAAACAAATATTTTTTTTCAGACTTATACTTAATTTTATATTATTATAGAAAACCACTGCTTATTTTGATCAATATTAATCCAACTTAAAAAACTAATTTTTATATTAAACATTGCTTATTCTGATCGATTTTAATCTAACTTAAAAAAGTAATTTTTATATTAACCGTTGCTTATTTTGATCGATTTTAATCCAACATAAAAAAGTAATTTTTATATTTAAAACTTTTGAACAATTACATATGAATTTACAATCTGTAATTTGAAAAATCGAAAAAATGGCAAACTTAAATAAATGTATTTTAAAATCTAAGCTTAATATTAAATTTTTCAAAAGTTTTCTAAAAATACATACTTATATACTATATTCATAGAGTAACTTACTACTCTATTTTGAAAGAAAATTCATGCCAAAGAATTGGCAACAGTTTTTTTATTTTATTATTTTATTAACATAATGAGATTCATGATATGAAAAACATTTACAGTTATTACAATCACATATTTGAATCGGCGCAAACATAACTTAGAGTGATTATTAAATCACACGGATGAAATTAAATAATAATTACAATATTTTTTAAATTTTATAATTGATGTTACAATTTTTTTGTTTTACTTATTTGTTCTAATACAAATATATATGCATTTTTTGAATTTTTTGGCCAATTTCTTTTATTTATTTCCGAATCATCAATTTCTATCCACTTATTTTCTACGCAAATCATATTTGTATAATGCCCGCAGAAAAGATCATCGCCGTGATGAAAAATGGCACTGGAAACTTTATACTTTTTACCGGACAGCTGAATTTCCTTATTTGTCACGCTTTTTATTTTAAAACTAATATTCTTCGCGACTTCATAGTTCGATTCGACGGTGAATAATAACAATTGTAATATTATGATTTTATCATTTTCTATATCAATAAGAGATTTCTGCCTTAAAGTACCGGAACAGTTGTTACAATTGGCATCGATATTTTTCCAGTTTCCCAAATTGAAGTTTATAATATCTTGTAGATCATACGTCGACTCATCTTGTGGCAAACTCAATGTTAATATGTAATTTTTAGTACTTTCAGAAGTATTGTAAGTGCAATTTGAACATTTCGTTGATATTAAAGATGTGTGCTCTAGCGCTGCTTGTAAAATTTTCGAACCTTCATACATATCCATAATAAATTCAGCGACGTCCTGTTGAATTGTTTCTGCATATTTGTTGTTTATTGAATTTCTTAACGAAACGATATCGAGCTCGTTTGTCCTATATTTGTCATATACCTCCTTAATATAATCAACATATTCGAATTTGTTGATTAAGTTCCTGACAGTTGCACAATGGAATAACGACTGTATTGCTGCATTAACATAACAAGATACGCCATCATCGTTTTGTAATCCAACTATTGAAAAATCTTCACTTATTTTAATAGTCATCGGGACATTTGGCTGTTCAGCATCCTCTGTAGGAAGATCCGAGGAAGGCATTATCTCTTTATGCAAATTTTCTTCTTCGAAGTCAGTGTTGATAGAAACCTTCAATTTTCCATTACTTGATTTGGTCCGTCGTCGAGTAGGCTGCTCGTAAGACTGCTTGTATTTTAAATCTTGACAGTTCTGCAAAGTTTCGTCTTTAATCTCTTTCTGATGATGAATTGCTACTGCCATTTTAATTCTGCTTCTTAAAATCTGGGGATTGAGATGTTGAAGCTGAGACGGTGCTCACACTATTGAAGCTAGCTCCCGATAATCCAGGTATTTATGGGTGCAAAAAGGGATTAATTTTTTCATGCAATTATTACCTATAGCGAGGTAACGGTATCACTCCTTTTCGTTTATTGGTTGACTCACACAGCCTATAAATTACGCTTCATATCTTGGAAAGTTTAGATATGTATAGATCATATACATACATATATTACTTATGAAAACAATATAAAAATCAATATATACATATTCCGATCCCCGTTTTTTGACCCCGCCATTGTTCCAATAAATTTGATGCTTTAATAAAATATCAATAAAAAGTTTAAACTGCTTTAAATATGTACACATCCTTTATTAAATTATTGCTGGCCTTTTTATGTCTAAGAATTTTTTTAGTAAACCGTATGGTATTAACACATCAAAATATGCCAGTGAAGAAAACAGAATGTACATAAATGTGCAAAAATGTAGAGTAATATGCAAAATGGTATAAAAATTAACCTCAATACTCAACAATGCTTATAATTATTATAATTATTATAAAATTACCATTTTTTATACCTCTGTATACATTCTTTTACTTTTTTACACACACGTGGATACAAGATTTATTTGACATATATATATATATATATATATATATTAAAAATGTTGCAATAAAACTTTTAATTTTTGTATACATATCTTTACTGCTTCCTATATACTCCAAAAGGTTTCATTTTTATCAAAGAATACTCCTCGCCATCTAGTGATTGTATTTAGTAATAATGATTATACATACAATAACATAAACGTAAAAAAATGTACACAAATGTATTAAAATGTACATGATTTTCGAAATTTGTAGATATGTATGTATAAGTGCGTAAAAAGGTATAATAATGTACAAAGGTATATTTACATACAAAACTGTAGAAACATACAAATGCTTATAAAAATGTACATGAAATATTTACAATTTTCATCTATAGCTAAAATCCCTTTCCATTAACTTTAAAAGGTTCATAAAAGTATATAAATGTACAAAAAGTTATAAAAAGGTATAAGAGATTTAAAAAAAGGTGTATGTATGTGTGTGTATACTTACATAACATTAATATTCAAAGAAGTGAGTTTTTAAAATACACAACTTAATTTCTAAAAACTAACATGTAGAGAATCAAAAAGGAAATTATTTTAATAACTTTCAAAAATTCAAATTAAGCAATCTTAACCTAAATGTCAACTGAATCTTTTGAAATTCTATAATGACACATAAGATACTTTGGCATTGCTTTCAGAAGAATAAAAATTTTTGGAAATCAATTATTACTCACATGTATTGAATTCCAAATACATTTCCGACAGTTCTGACGTTTTCTTAACTTCAACAATGAAAGTATCGAAGAAAATCGAAGTTACGAAAAATTTTAAGCGAAGCATTTATTCCTTTAATATTTAAAGAAGTATTGTACAAAGTTTCAGATTAATTTAACTAAAAATAGCTAAGATATAGTCAAATTAGTAAATAAGCGGACGTGCGGCATGACCTGCCTTTTTTTTTCTATCTCGACTATTGTGGGATTATTAATCCTCAATACCGTTAGCGCATGCTGGCTTGTTTACTAACATCGCTCTACCTTAAATATTTTTAATTAAATTTATTCAAAACTATATAGTAAACTTCTTTAGATACACTGTAGAAAATCGAATGCCGTTTTCAACACACTTTGTATTTTAAAAACGGCACCCATACTACACATTTTTTGTGTAATTTAAATTATTATCTGGAAATACACAAATAATGTGTAGTTTTTCGATGCAACACATTTTTATTAAGTTTTGATCACTGTACGACACAAAGCATACACATATTCTGTGTTGTCATCGAAAAAGTAAAATCGTATACAAAATTAAAGTTTAACTATTCGTTTTAAATGCACTTAACGTTTCATATTTATATTTTAAAGCTGTATACTTATTTATTTAAATATTTTTTTATTAATTTCTGTGTGATATTATCAAGAAAATTTTCTTAAATAATTATAATAAACATAAGTAAATAAATAATTATTGGCAAAATAATTATTGAAAGACATGTTTAATCATTAAGTTTTATTAAAAAGTATATTTAGTTTACTAAAAAATGTTCGGTTACAATAACCAATTTTCTTTTTACAGTATAAAACACATCATACGATTTTGTATACGGGCAATCTTCTAACTTTGCAATTATTATAACATTAATTGTTTCTATTTAATAACCTATCGTATTATTACAAATATTAATTGTTTTCCAAAGTTCATAAA
>UELX01006687.1:0-10305 GCA_900480035.1 Eupelmus urozonus | reverse complement strand
AATGACAGATGCACCCGTCCTCGCGTGTCCAGATTGGACCCAAACCTTCACGCTCCAGACAGACGCCAGCAAAGACGACCTTGACGTAGTACTCACGCAAGGTGAGGGTGCTAGTGAGCGCGTTATAACCTAAGCCAGAAAAATACTCACAAAGGCAGAGAAAAATTATTCGGCAACCGAGCTCGAATGTCTGGGCGTAAAGTGGGGTATCTGGAAGATGCGAGAGTATTTAGAGGGTTACCATTTTGAGGTAATTACCGACCACCAGTCCCTCAAATGGCTAAATAGCATTGATAATTCTTCTGGCAGACTCGCCCGATGGGCCTTAGGGCTGAGTCAGTGGGACTTTAAGATCATTTACAGACGGGGTAAGGATAACGTCGTTGCGGACGCCCTCTCACGGCAACCACTACCAGTTTTCCAAATCGATTAGCCGGTAACATGCAAGTGGTACCTGCAGATGGTAAAGAAGGTTCAGGAGAACCCAACCGGTAATGCAAAGTTCTGCATCCGCAACGGACGGATATACAGGCATATCCTGCATACCCTCGATTTCAATGATAACATTCCAGCGGAAGAGTGGAAGTTATGCATCCCGGCGGAAGAACGACACAGCGTTCTTAAAGAGAGCCACGATGCACCTACCGCAGGCCATGTGGGCGTCGCGAAAACACTATCGCGTTTGGCACGCCTGTATTACTGACCAGGAATGCTCCGTGACGCAACGAAGTATGTGCGTAACTGTGACAGTTTCCAACGTCACAAAGCCAGCCAGCTGGCGACACCTGGAAATATGCATGCGACGAATGTAGAACAGCCCTGGGAGATGGTCTCTGTAGATCTCGTTGGACCGCTCCCGCGCTCAATGAACGGGCACACTCAGCTGTTCGTCATGCAGGACAGGTTCACGAAATGGGTAGAGTTGCAGCCGTTGCGCACGGCAACAGCTACAACCATTACAAACGCCCTACGTACGCGCGTCATACTGCGTCACGAATGCCCGAAAACCATCCTCTGCGATAATGGACGACAATTTATATCAAAGGAATTTAAGAAATTATTAAATGACAGCGGCATAGAACATCGCCGCACACCACCTTATGCACCGCAGTGCAACCCGGTAGAGAAAACTAACCGTGTCATTAAAACTATGATAAAACAGTTTATCAAAGACACGCAGAAGACTTGGGACAGTCATCTTGCCGAATTCGCGTTCGCTTACAATACAGCGCAAAGCGACTCCACGGGATTCTCCTCTGCCTATCTCAATTACGGCCGAGAATTACCCGCACAAGGCACCCTGAGCCAGAAGCTGGGAGGCCCGACGTCACCTGGAACGGACGGCCGCAGGAGGCGCATGCAAGATACGATCGAGCTGGCCTGAGAAACATCGCGCGAAGCTTTGACAAGCAGCGCCACCATTACGACCTGCGTCGCCGCAAGTGGGAGCTCAAGGTAGGTGACCCCGTACTAAAGAGTCGGCACACATTATCCGACAAGGCGAAAAGTTATAACGCAGGCCTAGATATGAAAGCGGAAGGTCCGTACAATGTACACAAGAAAGTGTCCCCAGTAATTTTTGATTTAATAGACACTACTGGAAAAATAGTTCAGCATGTACATGTGCGAGACCTCAAGCAGTATACAAACATAACGTTAACTCTTCCAGCTAGCTCGCGATAGCTACATAGGGAGCTAATGTAAACAATACCGAGAATCGGCGGAGCGGAACGATTCCCAAAAATGTAGCCAGCGACGATTTTTCGAAACAGAGAAAAACCGCGGCAATGCTCAGTATCACTCGAAATGTCGTTCGAGGAGGAGCTTGCAGAGACGGAGCAAGCAGTCAAAGGCCTCATAGCAGCGATTAAAGAAGACGGCTGGGAGCTCATCGGGACCGAGGAGTACGACCCCGGCCCCAGTACTAGTGAAACGGCCTACGAGCCGACTCCGCTGGCTGTTCTCGCCAGCAAAGACGCGAGCACGCCACAACAGCTGTCCGCCGACGATGTCGCAGCCGAACCCCCAGACCAGCCCGTACCAACCGAAGTAGCCGCAACGCTACCTCGGGACAGAACCACCGCACCAGGAACGCCTGTTCCGCTCGCCCCAGAAACGCCACCACCAATGCCGTCGCCCAGTACACTGGCTGATGCCTTCGTCATGCCGATCCCCCCAGCGGGCCTCCGGAAACCCACCAACATGCGACATGCCAACAGTCGTGGCAGGGTGACCACGCCGCCGTCGAGGGAACCGGCGCTCCAGCTAGCCGTCAAGCCCCCTCCGCCGAAACCAATAGTGTCGACGATCCGGCCCCGAGCTAAGGGCCCAGCTCGCAAATGCAGCATGAAGACCGTGAAGATTGTCAACACGCCGGAATGGACAAAAAGGGTCGCCGCCCTCCGGAAAGAAGTGGCCAAGCAAGCGACAATGTTGACTCCGGTGTGCCGAGTGGAGGCAGCAGCCCCAGATACACCGCGGCCGCAGGTATGTCGCATCGAGCAAGTCACCCGGACGACGGGACTGCCACGGCCACGGCATTAGCGGACGCCAAAAGGAGGAAGGGACAGGAGGTTGGCTTTCTACGCCCCGTACCCACGAGCCACAGCAGCAACTCCAGCAACCTCGACATTTCCAAAATTGGCGCTCTCACCGCAGGCAAGCGCCGCCGACGTCGAGCCGACATCCACCGCCGAGCAGCCCTCGCCAGCAGCCACCGTTGAGCCAGCTCCAGCCTCCCCCAGTACGCCAACAACTGAGGTCGAGCCCAGCACCACCACGGCCCGACAATCCAAGTGCCGATCGGCACCACGCGCTGCCGCGCGCGCCAGGGAGACGTGAAGTGGGTCTTGAAGCGGGACACAGCTGGCGACGTGCGCAACATTCAGCGTTATAGCGTAAGTTTTTAATTTTTAGTATTTCACCGTTCTCTCGAAGTTTGCAACCGCAGGCGACTTTGATCGAGATTATCACCAGTCACCGTTTACCATTACCGACCGCCAGAGTGAGGCACCGGAAGCTCACTCTCCGAAAGAAGAGGGGGATGCGACGAGCGCCCCTCGTCTACTGCAACCCGGCAGACCTCAGTGCACTCGCGCAAGCACTGTAGGCGCTGCGCTTTCTACTCCAGTTTCAGCTGCGCGCGCATCACCGCTCTCGCGCCGCTGCCGCGGGCCGCCGCTATATAGGCCAGAGTGCGCCGGCTGAGAGCTCAGTCTGTTCGGCGCTCCGACTCGGGCTACTGCTCTCTGCCCTGGTGCTCAAGGCAGCGATCAGACTCCTGAGATCGGCGCTCCAAACCGTCCTCGCTGTAGCCTTGATGCTCCGGGATACAGCGAGCCCGACTCCTCGCCTTGACTATTGGCGCTCCGTAGCCAAGACGAGGAGTTGACCAAACGCGACGCGTTACGCGCCCTTGCGACACCGCCGACCGTGGCTGTGGCTAGTGAGTTGTTAAGGTGCTCCAGGACTCACTAGCCTCGCCACCCTAAGCCTCCCCACAGTAGGTGCTCCGCTGTGAAGAGGCCAGGCCGACACCGCACACACACACCTGCCCGATCCGTGTAACTGCCGTATAGTCCGGCAATCACTTGGCGCTTCGGTGTTTGCCTGACTTCCACGGGTACTGCATCCTCCACGGAATATGCTTCGTCGTGAAGGAAGCTGTCGTTCTAGCTACCGTGTATTAAACATACAATCGTGTTACGGATAGAGAAATCGGGCAGTTCAATGTAAACGCGTACACTCACGTATACACACACTACCGCACCGTATAGCCGTATAGTATATGGAATAGAGCGCTCTTGTTATGTTTCAGACCAAAAGCCCATTGGAGGCCAACTAGTATTTATTTTCATTGTACAGTAGACCTAAGGCCCAATTAAATAACTATATTTTGTTTCAGATTAACAACTTGCTTGTCTGAGTCATTTACCCAGATCCACGAAACCTGTTCCTTGTTCCTCCCCGGACCTCGGAAAATCCCTCGGTTACATCCTTATGAAGCTATTTAGGTTTGATTTTTAATACAACTGAATGCCAATTTTTCACTTCAAAATTTTATAAAGTGCAAAAAACTAAACAACGCAAAATAAAAAAATAAATCACCATTACTCTTGAACTCGCTAACGTTCGATTACTAAAAAAAAAGGATTTATTTATTTAAAAAGCATTAATTTATTAAAAATGCTTTAGCAAATAGAGAAAGTATTGAGCTATTTATAAAGTCTTTAGTTATTTATTGAGCTAAATTAATGCTTTGTACCTGATTTGTGTTTTAATTCTTGGTAGAAGAAATCTATTCATATTATTGTATTTTTTATACTAAATCGTAATTATTTGAATTGACATACTATTTTGTCTTTAAGTAGAGACAATGAAATACAGATATATATATAAACATTTGGTAAAATCACAATGTCAGAGAACACAAAATAAAAAATTATAATTACAGATATAAAGATGTTCATAAAAATCATTCAAATATGTCATTCAAGAATTTAATATTAAAATGAAAAATTTTATTACATTTTATTTTTTTTTTATATATACTTTAAACATTAATAGTCCTTGACAATTAAAATATAAATTTTTAAGACTTTTATATACCTAAGATAAGAAACGGTAGTAATAAAATTTGACCACTTATAAAGCCAAATCGTTATCCTTATAAAGCTATTTAGGATTGATTTTTAATACAACCAAATGCAAATTTATCACTTCAAATATTAAATAAAAAAAATTACCATTACTCTTAAACTCACTCACTAACATTCAATTAGTAAAGCAAAATATTCAAAAAAAAACTTTTTCTGTAGATGATGTCCAGGTGTCCGGATGACACTCAGGGCGATGCGACCTTATCCACGAAAATGAGCACCAGGTATGAAGTAAAATTATCAAAAAAAAAAAAATTCCCTGTACACGATATGCACGTATCCGGATGGCCCTCAGGACGACGCAGCATCATCCACAAGGATAGGCATCAGGTATAAAGTGAAATTATCCGAAAAAAAAAAAAATTACCTGAAGACGATGTCCAGGAGACCGGATGACCCTTAGGACGATGTGACATAATCCACGAGGATGAGCACCAGGTATAAAGTCAAATTATCCAAAAAAAAAATTCCCTGACGACGATTTCCAGGTGTCCGGATGACCCTTAGGACGATGTGACATTATCCACGAGGATGAGCACCAGGTATAATGTAAAATTATCAAAAAAAAAAAATTCCCTGTACACGATATGCACGTGTCCGGATGCCCCTCAGGACGACGCGACATCATCCACGAGGATAAGCACCAGGTATAAAGTGAAATTATCTAAACAAAAAAAATTACCTGTAGACGATGTCCAGGTGTCCGGATGACCGTCAGTGCGATGGGACATAATCCACGAGGATGTGCACCAGGTATAAAGTAAAATTATCCAAAAAAAAACAATTCCATGTAGACGATGTCAAGATGTCCGGATGACCCTCAGGACGATACGACATCATCCACGAGGATGAGCACCAGGTATAAACTAAAATTATCAAAAAAAAAATTTCCCTGTAGATGATGTATAGGCGTCCGGATGACCTTCAGGACGACGCGAAATCATCCACGAAGATGAGAACCAGGTATAATGTAAAATTATCAAGAAAAAAAAAAATTTCCTGTACACGATGTGCAGGTCTCCCGATGGCCCTCAGGACAACGCAACATTACCCACAAAGATGAGCACTAGGTATGAAGTAAAATTAAAAAAAAAAAATTGCATGTAGACGATGTCCAGGTGTCCGGATGATTCTCAGGACGATGCGACATTATCCACGAGGATGAGCACCAGGTGTAAAGTAAAATTATGCATGAAAACAAAATTCCTTGTAGACGATGTCCATGTGTCCGAATGACACTCAGGACGACGCGACATTATCGACGAGGATAAGCACCAGGTATAAAGTAAAGTTATTAAAAAAAAAAACCTCTGTAGACGATGTCCAGGTGTCCGGATTACCCTTAGGGCGATGCGGCATCATTCACGTGGATGAGCACCAGGTATAAACTAAAATTATCAAAAAAAAAAATTCCATGTACACGATGTGCAGGTGTCCCGATGGCTCTCAGGACGACGCGACATCACCCACGGAGATAAGCACCAGGTATAAAGTAAAATTATAAAAAAAAATTGCATGTAGACGATGTCCAGGTGTCCGGATAATTCTCAGGACGATGCGACATCATCCACAAGGACGAGAGCCAGGTATGAAGAAAAATTATCGAAAAAAAAATTTCCTGTAGACGGTTTCCAGGTGTCGGTTGACCCTTAAGACGACGCGACATCATCCACGAGGATGAGCACAAGATATAAGGTAAAATTATCGAAAAAACAAAATCCCCCGTAGACGATGTCTAGGTGTCCGGATGACCCTCAGGACGACGCGACATCATCCACAAGGACGAGAGCCAGGTATGAAGAAAAATTATCGAAAAAAAAATTTCCTGTAGGCGATGTCCTGGTGTCGGTTGACCCTCAAGACGACGCGACATTATCCACGGGAATGTGCAACAGGTGTAGAGTAAAATTATTAAATAAAATAAAATAATCAAAAAAAAAAATTCCCCGTTGACGATGTCCAGGGGTCTGCATAACCCTCAGGATGACGCGACATCATCCACGAGGATGAGAACCACGTATGAAGTAAAATTATCGAAAAAAAAAATTCTCTGTAGACGATGTCCACATGTCCGGATGACCCTCAGGACGACTCGATATCATCCACGGGAATAAGCACGAAGGATAAAGTAAAATTATTAAAAAAAAAAATTCCCTGTAGACTATCTGCACTTGTCCGGATGACCCTCAGGAGGACGCGACATTATCCACGAGAAGAAGCACCAGGTGTAAAGTAAAATTATCAAAAAAAAAAAAAAATTCCCTGTAGACGATGTCTAGGTGTCCAAATGACCCTAAGGACGACGCGACATCATCCACGGGGATAAGCACCAGGGATAAAGTGAAATTATCCAAAAAAAAAAAAATCCCCTGTAGACAATCTCTGGGTGCCCGGATGAACCTCAGGACGACGCAACATCGTCTACGAGGATGAGCACCAGGTATTAAGTAAAATTATCCAAAAAAATAAAATTTCCTGTAGACGTTGTCCTGGTATCCGGATGACCTTCAGGACGATGCGATATCATCCACGAGGATAAGCATCAGGGATAAAGTGAAATTATCAAAAAAAAAAATTCCCTGTAGACAATCTCTGGGTGTCCGGATGAACCTCAGGACGACGCGACATCATTCACGAGGAAGTGCACCAGATAAAATAAAAAGTATGAAATAATAAAAAACAACAAAAAATAATTAATGACCAAGAAAAACATAAATTCTAAGGTCTATGTGACGTCGAAAAAACGTCACAACTACGTCAAAAGCGGCGTGACAAAATGAAAAATCATGACTTGGCAAACTTGACGTGAAAAAAATTGTCAAAAAAATTAAAACAAAATTTAAAAAAATGTCATCGTGTACTCTGGCCCAAACATAGTACAGAACATATACAAGAAAAAAATACTCCTCCACTCACCCCCCACGAAGTTAATATATTGGGGGTAGATTTTTCCTTAACTTGATGGAATCAGCTGCATATAAGGAGGGTTTTAGTACGCGTGTGTCTTAATCCTTCTAATCTTATTTCTAAATTATTTGTAACTTCTAGAATTTTAAACCCATTTTTATTGATTTTTAAATGATTTTTATCACTTAGAAATACTCAACTAATGCTAAAATGTGAGAGAAGAATGAAAAATTTTTTTTTGGATTAGAGGGTTTGATCCTCCATTCTTTGGATTTGTTAACTTACACGCTACCGTTGAGCTATTGCACCTCACCTTACGCACCTCTAGTACATTCGGACTAGGTTATCAGACTTATGTGGGTATAGTCAGTTCCTATCTTATCTCTCAACTTGTGAAATTCTCTGTATATTCAAATTATTATTTATTGATTATTTTAATCAATTTTTCTTACTCTCTGAGGAGTGTACCATTGATCTATGCACTCAAAAACTTTTTGATCTATGGAGACTCGATCCCGTGTCCTCCACGTTATAAGTCGCGCATCCTACCAATAAGCCATTATGATCTAGCTACAGAGCAAGTTATTCTTGCACTTATACGATCTTATAATGGCATGTATTTGCTTCTGAGTGTACTGATGTACACCTAGAGGCTTCTACTTTGAAAATTCATGCTATTTTTAAATTTAGCGATCGCAATGTTATGACTTTACTCTGTCTACTGCCTATTGATTTTACTTGCATATTTCATGTGTTGAACTATTATTACTGAATATATAATTTTATTTTAAGTGAATTTAATTTATTTACGCGTCTTCATTTAATCGTTTGATTATTTCGATTTGGTTCTTTATTAATTTATCCTGCCTCGATATTAATTCTTTAGCCGCGTCTGTAATGCTATCTAATCTTTTGTATACGACATTTTCCATTACTCTAACAATTTCCTGAATATTTAACGTGTTCACACCAGAATTTTGGTGAGCATTATTTGAAATATTTTGACTAATGTGTGTTTGCAGATCTAGTTCCCTGATTTGATCTTCAATCGCAATTATTCTACCGGTTACAAATTTCTTGTCGTTAAAATAACATTTGACATACTCATTTAAACGCTCTTTCTCTATTAGCATATATTCTTGCTTTGACTTCCTTACAGAATTTTCAATAAAATTTGCCACTGTATTTTTCATTGTACTACTTGCTAAACTTTTCAAATTATAATTACTTATTTATAATCTATTATTTATACTAGTCTAACTTTTATTATTTCTAAATTTTTGCTACATTTAGCTATTCTTACTTATATCAATTGCGAATTTTCGCTTACACTTTTTATATTTAATTATATATTCATAATTTTAAATTATAACGCTCTGCGTATAATAGTTTTCCTACTATTTACTTTAAATACAAAATATCTACGTGCTTTAGCCGCAAACAACGACGGGCGTCATTTGTGACGTGCCCGTCTGTCACTCGTGTTCTTTTGTATGTCTTCGCCTTGCGCCAGGGTGAATTCTCACACCCTGGTTCGGACGTCGTCCGTCAGCGTATGTGTAATATGTGTGTGTGCAGGCTGAGTTAGTACCGCGGCGCGTGTGAGTCAGAGTATATCTGAAGCCCTAAATAGGCGCACCGGGAACTCGTATACAGTCTTGACGTTCTGCGGGAACGACTCGGGAGTCTTCCTCCGGGTTCTATATCTCAGGATTGGCTTGGTCTTAGGATTGGCCGACCCTCGCTACTAAGCGTTGGTGGTGCTTAGTAGCGTGTTGCTGTAGTGTTTTCAGAGGGTACGCGAATAATTACACAATTATCCGCTCACCTCTTACTCACTTTTACACAACTTTGTGAATCTAATGTTAGTTTTATTATTACTGGTTAGTTGTTATTAGGTTAAGGTTTTCATCTATTTATTTTTAAATAAAGAGATTTTGTTTAAATATAATTGGCTGATTTATTAAATTGAAATAAGATATAATTTACAAGGAGAAATATCATAATGGTTTTCCCTTGTTGGCTCGAAGGAGGGGTACACCCGGGTTACTAGACCCGAAGCTTGCTAACCTCTTCAAGCACCACTGATCTTCCCGGGTACACGTAGAGCAAACTCGGGTCCAAACGCTCGCCGGTGAAAAATCAGATGACAAGTGCTTGCCCGCGCTTGCTCGCACGCTTTTATAACCAAGCGCGCGCCTATTTGGAACTCTTGCGCCGAGCTGGCGTACGCGCTGGCTCTGTCGATCGCTCCGCATCTGTGTATTGTTTGTGTGAGTCGCATGCGTGCGCTCTCCTCGCTGCGCGCCGTCACTCGTCGTCGGCTGCTCTCGCGCTGCTGGGCTGCTGGTGTGCGCGTGTAGTGTGTGTCGCGTGCTGCTGGCTGTGAGAGCGCGCTTCGCTAGTATGTGTTTATGTGTGTGTCGCGTTGTTAACTGTTCGCAACGTATTCTAAGCTTGCTTAGAAAATTGCGATTTTAATATAATTTCGTGTGGAATTTTATGCTTAATTCTCTCGTGCGTTACAACGTATGAGCTAATTTCATTTCTTTATATTATTTATTTATTAACCAGAGCAAATGTACAAAAAATTACAAAGTCAATTTATACACTACACATTACAAAATAATGCTATCCAGTAGAGGTTACGCAGTTATTTAATTACACAGGACCACAAATGGGAACCGAAAAAAGTCCCTCGGCGAAATTGATACCCTATATGTAATTTGGTGCGCTGATT
>UELX01006686.1:0-10306 GCA_900480035.1 Eupelmus urozonus | reverse complement strand
TATTGAGTATCTCAGGAATAAGAGAGCGTTAGACTCTGAGCTTTTGGCTTTTGAGTACTCATACCAGAACTAAACTTAAGACAAAGTTTCACCAAAATTGGTGACCCGGATCTCATGGGCTCTCCTGGTAAGATATGATATGAAAATTGTTATCAAACACATTATAAAATCCATTATCAAATAAATTTTTTTAGTAACAATTTTCCTTCGTCAATTTTTAATAAATATTAATTATTTTTCTTACATAATGTGCGGATATTTATTTTCTTTTTAATTAGACGGAACTTTTTTAGTTGCAAAATGAAGAATTAAGCAAAAATTAAATCAGCATGAAAAATTTTCTCTTATTACAAATTGTGTAAAAGCGTAAAGCGAATGCAATTAGTATATTTTTAATATTTTTTCTAGTAGAGCACGCTTAATAAGAATATGCGTTGGCGGAAAATTGATAAGATTTTGATAACAGTTCAATTATCTTTCAACGCTTGAAAAAAAATGTGCGAACAGCGTGACTGCACAGCATTAAAAAACAATCGTTATATACAATACATCGTCCTATATCATACTTTACGTAATACAGATTCATTTCATACCACGCAAGGTCTGACTTGTAAAAGCATATCCTTTTCATTAACTGATAAGTCATTAATTATTTTTATTTAACCGCCTAAAACCATTCTAAACGAATTTCATTAAGTAAATTGCTTATGTTGCGTTTAATTATCGAAATTATATAAAAGTCTTTTGAAAGGAAAAATCGTATTTCGTTTTGAAGAAAGTTAAATAAATGCGACAAAATTTTTTTTCATTTGTATTTCCACATTTTATAATGAGATATTCTTTTAATTATAATATTTATTCCTATATATATGGAAACAATAATAATCCCAAGATAATCTAAATTTTGAATCTCAAATCAACCTTTGAAACTCGCTTTTCAACATCGGACGCGACATATGCAAAAATAAAGGGATACCCTGACTACACAATTAGCACGCTCGCTTGCGATTAAAACGATCATGTGTTTATTTTTACTTTACCCCGTGTTAAATAAAGTGCAATTAATTGTCAGTGGAGAGGAAGCAGGAGCAAACACTCGTGAAAAGTCGACGAGGAAAAAATCGACTATTTAGCGCGATCGCTCCAAATGAACCAATTACAGGGCTTGTTATTCGGAGACGGAAAAAAAGAAAAGTTTACTCTCCCCCTTTTCCTCTCCCGCCCCACTCTTTCTACACTCTTTTTATTTTTCTCTCTTCCGATCGCACCGTCATTATTTTCGTAATTGGATACAAGTTGAAAAGCAACTGATGACACGCGCACATCTGTCCTCTTTCCGTTTCGCTTTGTCAGTCCCTCTTACTCTCTTCTATTTTGTTTTCTTTTTTTTTTGCAAAGAACCAACTCTGCCTTTATTAAAATGTCAGGACGATAACACACATCCGAGTTTGTCGTTTGTTTTGCATTAAAATGTGCTATGTTTGTTTTTGCATTGAAATGCGTTGTGCAGGAGATTTTGATAGTGGAATGGCTTGCCATTGTTTTAGGAGAAAGATTGCGTTCACGATTTGGGTTAAAATGTCTTCCGTGACCTGAATGATCATATAAATCTAATATTTATTAGATCTAAATTATAACAAACATACGAGAAAAGTGCATTATCCCAAAATTTTTGTTCCACCTCAAATAAAATTGAACGGATAAATTTTTGAAAATTCCAAACACAATATTAAGGAAAAACTTAGGCCATTCCTGCATTCTTAAAATTTCACGCTAGAAACATACATATTTGTATTATGCCCCCCCAGCCTCACGGATCTTATAGAGAACGCAGATTCAAACTCGTTACATTTTCATTTCTGGCAATAACGTTAGCACACGTCTGTGTATTTCGAGCGAGTCCATACTTTCTTTACGGACTCGCCCCGGATATAAAAATGCATATCCGCGCGTGTACATAGCATATATACACGCGAAACTGCACGCGAGTAAAAAAAATGCTCGCCCAAGTTGTCCGTTCTCCGACGCGAATCAACGCGCGTCGCGTGAAGCTTTATATCATCGTACTGTGCACTATTACCGTGGCTCGTCTGCTCCTATTTTTCGCTGGATTTCGAGTGTTGATTCGTCGGATGAGGCTTGCTTGTAGCGCGAAGGGCGAAATGCTCGTGCTTGTAGTATGTCTGTAGAGTGAAAAAGGGCTGTGTAAATAGAAGCTGATTTTTAAGTTACTGTATGTGTTTAAAGATACATTTAAGAGTTCTTTAGCGGTATTGTTCGTTGAAAATTCTTAGTAATGTTGTTTTTTTAAATTTATTCTTACTATCTAAAACTGAAAGAGTGAAGAACCACTTATTTTATGCAAAGATGCGTGAACTTGCATGCATCTTCATGTAAAATAAGTAGTTTTTCATATAGCATAAGTTATTTTTTACTCTTTCAAATTTAGATAAATACATCATCTTATTATTTGCTTTTTTTTATTTTTTATTACATAAATATAAATTTCACGTGCGATCAATAAATAGATTCCAAATTATTTAAATAAAACATTCCGATCATATTCTCCCAAACTCAATCCAATCCAAAATATCCTCCTAATTCAATAAAATATTCCCTATTTTCCACCCACCCGTGCGCGCGCCTTTCGCCGCCCGAGGAAAATATCAAGGATACAGTCCAGCTCGCTACCGAGGGAATAAAAGAAAAAAAAAAAGTCGGCTGCGACGCACGGCTGATGCATTATGTACGAGGATAAGGAGCGAGCGAAAACGGAATCGATACGCGATAAGCGCTCCTCCGCGCGGGCTTTTTTTCTGCACGACTTATCGCCGTACGCGCGCGCGCAAACGTTCAATTAAAATTCCGGCCCCAAAATCTCGGCGTTCACGCTCGCGTGACGTCGCGAGAGAGGAGGAAATGAGACGTGAGTCCTGGCTAGCGTGATTTAGGGGGACGCGAGAGCGTGCTGAATAGCAAAAGAAAAAGGAGAAGGAAAAAAATACGCGCGGGAATGAGAGTGAAAGGGAGAGGCGGGAATATTTTATTCGAATACATTAGCAAAAGTAAGTAATAGGGGAGGGGCCGATGCAACGATATGAGTGGGTTTGTATGGTCTATAGGTGGATTCTTGCGTGCCGAGAGCCGAGGTAATTAATACGGTATATATTGGCCGAGACGCTTAATTTAGATGTAATAATCCAGTCGATAATGGAATGGGATTGTTAATGTGAGGTACATAATAATAAGCTTGTTAGAATATTACTTACGCAGTTGGTTTGAAGCCAGGCTTGGCTTATCGGAAAGTGTTCAATCATGCTCTTGTTGAGATCTTTAATTGACTGATTCTTGGTCGAAGTTTTTGTGTTAATTGAATGATAGGTGGGACGATTGCCTATTAGTGGTCGATATGCTAAATATGGTTTAAGATTGATGGATTTTGTGGACAAAGCGATGAATAGAAAAACTGACTGAATAAGTTATGACCATTAAGATGTTTTCATTACAATGTGTTAATTTTATTATTAATAGTACCTATACTTTTAGAAAATAAGTTATATTTAACTGTAAGTATATTAAGTTATTAGGAAATCCTTAAAATTTAAAATAAGAAATAGCAATCGAAAATTTTTATCAATACCATACTATTTGAGAAAGCAAAAAGACAAAAATTAAAAGTTTCTCTTTTGCCAAAAGAAGCCCTTGACCCGTTCTCCCAGAAATTTAAACTAGATATTCATGTAAAAAGGAAAAATTCGGTTTCCATAGAAAGCCACGGAAGTCACGACACTTGTTCAATAAAGAAATCAGAATCTACTATTCTCTAAAAATTCTAATATTATATTTTCTTACTTAAAATAAGAAAAAATGAGTCAGGAAAAAGGAAATAACCAATTAAATATATCCCGTAGAATTCTTCATTTCGCTCTACCTCAAGATATTAAACTTTCCCAATTTTAGCTTCGCTCATTGTGTTCAGTTGATTATTTAAGAGAGAAGAAGCTTTATTGTTAGTCGACTCGTTGTTGGAGAATACTACTTCATTTTAATTTTCTCTTGTGCGTTAAAGATCTTTGAAAGGTAAAACGTTGCAAACAAATAGGCGCACCGTGCATAAATACACATGTATTCTAAAAAGTAGAATTAAAGATTTTTTTTATGAGGAATGATTGACTAAATATTTTTTATGTTTTCTGAAGCTTTTAGATCTTTGAAAGACAACAGTTGATTTGATAATAGATATTTTCTTTGGAAACTTTAGTTTGAAATATATTCTATGTACTTTAGATTACGATTGTAGAACTTAACAGAATGGTAAAAAACTAAAAAATTGTAAAAATTTTATAAACTTAAAGTTTATTTTGTACTATGAAATAGAATCCAATATAACTTCCGAAATCACCAGATTTTAGTCTACATTATGTTTTCAAATAAATGTTTAAAACATTCGTTTTTGTAACAAATACACGATTTTCGCATTTTTTTTTTGATGCCTAAAAAATTTACCTTAACCGCAACACCCAATCTTGCCGGCTGCGGCTTGTAAAATTTATGTTTATAAAAATAAATATTATAGTATTACTTATTTGCTAGTTATATTTAACCTACATTGTGGGTTAAAATAAACTTTACAAGTGTTACTAGATTAAAATTTTTGTAAAATTGAAATAAAATTGATTAAAATAATAAAACATTCTTTCAAGGTAATGTAAAACTGAAATTCATTTTTGTAAATTTAATTTTCAATTTTTCAAAAATATCGCGATTTTATATCACTGCTCTTTATTGGATTAATAGCTTGAAATGTAGAAATTTTTTGAAAATTGAAAATCAAATGTGAAAGAATGGACTCTCGTATTCATGATAACAATGAAAGTTTTATATCTTTATTCATATCTCTCGCGTAATATTTTTGATCATTTTTTTTTATTTAAATATCACAGACCCGTTAAGTTAATAATTCATTTGTAAAACTTATTCTGCTGAGTTCTCCGTACTATGTAGGTGAATAAGTATTCCTGCAAAATAAATATATTACTATGAATTTTTAAATTTTAAAAATCAATTATTGTTTTATTTCAGTTATTATAAAATATATCAGGTAAGAAGGTACAACTATTTATTTTTATGATATTCTAGGAATATTAAAAATTTCAAAGGTATAATTGAACTCAATAGCTATTAACAACATGACATGATTTGTAATGCCTGCTAGATAACACATTCCTCAGAAACTCGTCGATCCTAATAAATATAAATATGCGACGTTTGATTAAGTTGCAGTACGCGCGGGGCCCATTGTCGCACCATCGTAGTCGGTGAATTTTTTTCATCAATCACCGAAAATCCGCGGCAAGCAGTCGATTGTCAGCTTAATCGGTCCCGACAGTCGGAAGCGTATTGTCGCGGTGCAGTGATTGATGCCGTGTCCCCTGCAGAGCAAAAGAGAGAGAAATAGATAGATAGAGATAGAGTGAGAGAGCGAGAGAGAGAGAGGGGGGAGGGAGAGGGAATGAGCTGCGGAACAGTGCATATCTAATGGAATTATTCTAGTTCCCTGACATATATAATCAATAGGGCTTTCGTGTCCCATGGCTGCTCCGAGGATGCATATAGTTTGCACTAGAACGCGTGCTGCAGGAGTGCTAATTAATATTTATACAATGGTAAAGCTATGTGGTGATTAAGGACAAATCAAGCAATAAACTCTGATTTTTCATATTCAAAATGGTTCTTTATAGATAATTATAAACTTTATAGCCAATAAATTTGAAGAATCTATCGATTACTTTGACGAATGGTGTATACAGCCTATTTAAAGTGCTCGTTTGAGATGTCATATGAAAAGTCATCTCATATAAAAGACTATTAAACGATAACTTATGTAGAATCTCATGTAGAATATCATATCATAATTCATTAAGCAATTTTTGAGATTTTCTGCGAATCCTCATACTATAAAATCTCACATATAATCATGTATACGATCTCGTATGATATCTAACCTAACATCCGCAGTATGACTTTTTCAAGCATTGGCTTATTCTAAATATAACACGAGGCGTCTATTTATTATTGTCTAAAGAATAATCTATAGTTTTACCGGCTGTACATTTTCCTCGCAGAATAAATAAAAATAGCATAAATTTTATTATAAAGTAAGATCAAAGATAAACTTAGATACTTAATTTAGTAGTTTTGATTCTAAAAGGACGTTACAAATGAAGTAATCCAGTTTTCGGAAGTATGTTTACTAAATGTTATTGTGCTTTAAAACTCAGTAATTTTTCATTAGATTGATCATTTTAAGATTGATAATATTCAAAAATAAATGAATTTTCATATCTAAAATAATAAATAGTTTGATCATTATAGGGGAAGTGACTACTTTTAAAATAAGTACTTTACGTTCAAAACGAGCGTCCATGAGGTAGCCTACACTGCGATCGATTCGTAGACGATTCGGTGGGTTTCGTGAACCTATGAAGAATCGCATCTCTAAAAGCAACAGGAGCCTCAGTTACGATCGATCTCATTTCAAATCGCAAGTTCGATGGTATGCACTCAAGGACTTGAAATTGAGCTCGTAATCGGCCTCTGTGGCTTAGTGTCGGATCAGAAACCGTCACCGCCAGTCTTTTCCTGTCTAAAGTTTATTTTCTCTAAAAGAAGTCTCTTTTCTCTGGAAAAAATATTTGTATTTGGAGAAAACTGTATCAAAAGCAAACTGTAGCATGTAGAATATACGAGGAAAAGAAATTTTTGCTTTGCTGTCAACAAAGAAACTGATGACAAAAGAAGAATACGGTGAATTGGATATATACATTCTTAATAAAATATTATTTTAATTTAGTTAAATATACTGTCAACGAAGAGCCAGAATGTGCAAGAAAATGATTGTAATAAGGCTTTCAGTATCGATTTCTGTCGATTAAAAGTCCAATATTCGAAATTCTACTACTTATTTCGGTCCTTCTTTAGTACAACCCATCCAATTGCAAATATGTATCATTTTCTTAAAAAATGGTGTTTCTTTTATCGGTCATGACGTTTTAAATATTCTTGCTATAAAAACGGAGAAAATAATTACAAAACAAGACGAAAGAAAGTTATATTAAACTTTTATTTGAGTAAAAAATATTGATTCTTTCAAAAGTTATAAACAATTAAAGATAACATAAAAAATTATTAAACTCCGAAAATAGTCATAAAAATAAATGGCATTTTGAATAATTTTTTACGCTATGTTTAATTGCTTATAACTTTCGAAAGTATCAATGTTTTTTGACGGATCAAAGCTTAAATTAAAGTATCTTTTATCCAGTTTTATTTTGGTTTCCTTAGATTTTTATAACATAAATATTTAGAATATTATGACCAATAAAAGAGATATTATATTTTTAAAAAATATCACATTATTTCATGAGTAGTTTATTCTAAAAAAAGGCTCATTTGATAAGATTATAAGTACTGAACTTCATTTTTTAAATGTCAGAAATCAACCCTCAAGATTTCGCGAAAATCCCTTTCTGAGACTCTCTGGCTTCTTCTTATAAAAGTCGTTGGCTTTCAGATTACGATCACGGAATTTCACTGCATATCAATATTTGCATTCCAATTTTTTTGCAAATATAGTAGAAATGAAAAGTCTAACTGAATTTTCTTACATGATATGTTTCCCGTTTGGTTACGGTAGTGAAAATATATTCTTCCGCGGTTTTCTTCGGATAGAACTTAAATGTACATATATTTTCATCGATAAATGGTATATTTAAGTGAATACAATTTATATTTCAATGCCTAGTACTTGAAATACGATTTCAAATTAAATATAGAGACTTTTCTATTTATTAAATCGTCAACGTCAGAAGTAACGTACTTATCTTCAACTACGCAGCATATAAATTTAAATTCTCTAATTTCATCCTTCAAATAAGAATAACTCTCCCCACTCACACTCTTACAATCATTTCTGCCGTCTTATTTTCAGCATTCGAACTCACATTCAAGAATTCCGTATAATTGTTAGTTTTGCTTCACTTTCCGGCTCGATTTACATAATAACTTTGTTCGGCCGGGCGGCTCACGTGCGTGCGAATATAAATACATTATCGCGGTAATAACATCCGCACGTCATAGGCAGCTTTCTCAACGAGCCGCTCTTCTTTCCTCTCTCTCCGCCGGCTATCTGTTGTTCATCTGTTGATTCGTACATATAGAGCTGTGGGCGCCTGCAGACGCAACGCGGTAATTGAGCGCAGAAAATTAATTCGCAGCGGCCAGCGGGGAGCTAGCGCATAGAAAGCCCAGACGTCCTCCACTATTTGGAGTATAATACGCGAAATGCTCGAGCGTGATGGGTATATACGCGAGCGCTGTATAATTAACCTTGAATCGCGTGTTTGGTCTTGGCGCGTGGGTGCGTGCATCTTGATTCCTGCGAGGGGCCTGCATGTGTGTTAGTGGATGGGTGTGGGTTTCAGAATGGTCATTATATGATTCGCGCGAGTGTTTGTTTTGAACGTAGCGGGCCGTAGATTCCGTAACGGGATTCCTTCTTGTTATCGATGCCTTGTGCTGAGTCTTGTATAAGGGGAAAAGTATGAAATTAAAAGGTGTGAAAGTGCTTGGAGGTAGGAGTTTTAAATTGTTTTGAAATTGGTCTTTTAGTTTGCGAAGTAATAGACAATAATTTGTTAATTTTATTTGGAACTGTTAAGATTTTTAGTGGAATGGATGTAAAGTCGAAGTAGATTTTGTATTTTAGTCATTTAAAATATTGAAATAGCATTTAATAACATTATAGTATTGAAATAACATTTTATCGTTTCGGTCTTTGTTACAAATAATCATTAGAATAGTTTTTATAAATAGTTACTATAATTTTTTTAAAGTACAGAATAAACATATATGAAATAACATGTTTAGCTAGATTATACTATTTCTATATCTTAAAAATTAATAACGTCCTTTAAAAAATGCGACGTTAAAATTACATTTGTTATAGTAAGTGGTTTTAATCATAAAAATAAATATTATTTCTTTCTTTTTTCTTTTTCTTTTTTTTTTTGATAACAGTGATTAATGAACTAATTAAAACCATAAGTATTAATTTTAATGGAAAGTGAGAAAGTTTGGTATCAAATTGTGAATATGTATAATATTTGTATAATTACCGATATAAAATTGAAGCCATAACGGATTTTATTTTTTATTTATTTTGCTTGTTTTCATCGTTATGAGTATTTTTACTATAATGTACCTTTACGTTTAATTATTTTAAAAGCAACATTAAAAACGTTTTGCTCGCAACAGCTGATGCAATTATTTTATTCTGCTAATGTAATTATTTTTTAAAATAATACTTTATCAATAGGCTTAATAAATCAGGTAAAACGAGTAAGTGATTAATAAGTATTGATATTAAGTGTGCTTTATTTATCAATATTTGGTATATCAAATTGATATTTACATAATATTAAGTTAATGTATTCTACTTACCTCACATGCCATTAGCTGTCTTACATTTACTTTATTAAAAAAACCTCAAAGAGTAAAAAACACTCATTCCCAGCTTCTTCATTTCAAACACATCTCAACACCAGCTCACGGGGGCTCGTCACCTTTTCCGTTCCCAGCACTCGACATAATACGGGCGCTGCACGGGCTTCGGCACGCTCAATATATAGAGCCCACGCGGGCTATTGACTCTTTGGTCGATGGAGTGCTTCAAATGGCTTTGTCGTTAGAAGGCGGCGCGCAAGTTAGCCACAGCGGCGAGGTGTCTCGCACGCATGTGCCCTCGTCAGCCAGACGCGTGGAGCTATATACAAAGAGGGTGGCCGTCTCCGAAAGAGGCAGCTCTCGGACGCGACAATATGCGTGTCTCGCTTCGGAGGGGCAAAGGGAATCGCTAATTAGCTTAGAATGCACGTGCGATTGGCATACGCTAGGCTGCAGCGAGTGCGCTGGCTCTCGGGAGCGGTTTGTGTGCGGAGAGTTTCAAAGATTGCGGGAGAGCTTTGTACATACGCGTGGCTTGGCCTTTGAACACGTCGGGCCCAGCTGGACTTTGGATGTGTTGAGGGCGCGAATGCGATTGTCAGTAATGCGGATCGGCTGGGTGAGCGCCGTTTTGGGAGGAATTGGAATTTGGTGTTTGAGGAGCGTGGGTGGCGGATGTTGGTGTTATGGAGAAATTTAAGGGCTCAGAACTTAGTTTAAGCCTAAAAAAATAATTAAATTTAAATAAAGAAATACATTTTTTTTTCTTCTCAATTTTAATTAAAGAAACTTTTTTTACCTT
>UELX01006684.1:0-10308 GCA_900480035.1 Eupelmus urozonus | reverse complement strand
TAATTAAACACTATTCTTAAGTAATCAATTAAATATAAAAAATAAGTTTAACTTATTTTTCTTGTTATCACAGTAAAATTTACTGCAACTATACGTCTCTGTGCACCAGCACAAATATTTATGATTATGATAGGCAAACCTCAAATATTAGCAATAACTAAAATCAGCGTGGTCAAATTCGAATATGCTAGGTTATTTGATAACAAAACTCGGTCATAGATATTCTGTAAATCAGAATCTAACAAAATTCCTTGAAACATTTAGTATTTTTTTTGATCCTCCGTCTATTATTGCTTTCTTAAAAAGTATCATAAGTTTTCAAAAAATTTTTATCGTACATATAAAAATCTTTTTTTAAATAGATCTTTTTATCTTACAATCATCTGTTTCCCTATTTGAATAGGTAAAGCTTCTCTGAATTTATTTAGTCGGAACATTTGTGATTGTAGCTTCAATTTTTGTAAGTAAACAATCGACTGAAACTTTTAATTGCAATGAATTGCAATGAAGATAGGATTCAAATGGATAGTTGTAAGGCAAAACTACAGGTACTGCGAATAAATAAAAGAAAAATAGCGTAACAAAGCTAAAAGATTGAGAGGAAACAATCGAAAGGTACCCAATTAAATCCAAAGAAATTTCTCGGAACAAAGCTGAGTCATTGAGTATATGTCGGTGTCGTTGTACCGACGATGTGGAGACAAAAGATTTTATCCGTCGGCATTGTTATGCCTCTTATTTGAGTTATCTGGAATCTCGAAATTGTACAGTTGTTTTATGTATGATGCGCACGCATCGCTTCAACCCCATCGTCACACCTTTGACTCCTTAATGTTTTTGAATGGGATGAGGTTACTCTCCTTTTTTTCAAGCGTAGGTTCATGAAATTTGTTTCCGCATGAATAGCAGTTTTGAAATTTAAGTGCCAAATTAAAACTTTTTGTATGAATATGATTAAAGTAAAAAAAGTAAAAAAGGTTGCACGCAATTAATGTGTATTAACTGAATAAAACCATATTTATTTTTGTTTACCCTGGAAGAAAATTGATCATATTCTGGGCAGAAGTTCTGGTCAGCAAATGTTAAAATGACAATTATCTAAAAATTCTCAAAATGCTTTGAATAGTCATTTGTTGCTCAAAAATTCTGCCTAGAATATGGTCATTTTCTACTAAGGTAGATAAAAAAAATTAATAGAACTTCAAAAGAAATAAAATTAAATATCATAGATTTTATCAATGCATGAAAATTTTATATTTTTAGTAGGGTACAAAGATTTTCTATACATACTATATTCATTGGGCTATATATATTTATTCGTCACGCGTCAAGTCCTTACATTTTTTCGATTCTTCACGCACCAGCCATCGTGCATCAAATATTTTCAATTTAGCACCATCCCACTACGATATACAAGCTCGGAATTTTTCCATCATCAGTCATTTTATTTTCTTATTTTTCTTAAGAGTTTGCTTTTGAATATTTCTTGATCATACACTCCAAA
This sequence comes from Eupelmus urozonus, assembly GCA_900480035.1. Taxonomy (NCBI): domain Eukaryota; kingdom Metazoa; phylum Arthropoda; class Insecta; order Hymenoptera; family Eupelmidae; genus Eupelmus; species Eupelmus urozonus. Next base: position 8,804 of record UELX01006684.1, on the reverse strand, counting down.
CTCAAAAGTGCGAAATCTTATAGAAAAAGTTTGAAACCTAGATTTTAATCATTGTGAAAGTTTAAAATATAGATTGTAATCTCTAAAGTAACTTTAAGGATTAAAAAGTAGGTTTTAAAGTTTTCTATATAATATAAAAACTACATAAATATTAAATCAAACCTTTTGATGTTCACAAAGTATTCAATATTCTGAAACGATGAAATTTTTAAATTATACTTTTAAAACAATATTTTACCATTATTGCAACAATTATATGTCGGAGCAATATTTTATAAACATTTTAGCAACACATTTGTTGCAATCTTGTTGCAATCTTGTGTTCATATTGTGATAATATTATGTTAATATTGTGGTAATATTGTGGTAATATTGTGGTAATATTGTGTTAATGTTATGTCAATATTGAGTTAACATTATAGCAATATTATAGCAACTTTGTGCAAATATTGTAACAATGATGTATCAATATTGCATTAATATTATGTTAAAATTTGTCAGTATTGTAGTAATATTATAATAATATTGTGTAAATATTGTTTCAATATTGTAACAATATTGTAATAATATTGCAGCAACATTGTGAATGTCTCAGTTAGTGTAATTGTCATGTGACAAACATGCAGTCTGAGGTTTTCTTTACTTACTCCCATGGTGTATATACTATTTTTCTCCACGTATTTCTTACGTATTTTTGTCTATGTACGCCCTGCGGGCTAATTCTATGGCACGCATTTTATGCTCCTCGTGGTGAAAAAGTGTATATGCACCATGGAAATAAGTAAAAAAAGCCTCAGACTTCGTGTAATTGTCACCCGAGCCAAAGCCGAGACATTTTTTACTTTTACTCCCTAGGTGCATAATGTACTATTTGGCGTTTAAAAAAGTAAATACTTCATACATATGTTTATTGATATTTATAATACAGTTAAGTATCTCAATTTTATGATATCACCCTTATTTTTGAAAGGTTATACAAAATTTATTTATTCAAAGCTATTATTAACATAATTATATGTTCATCTAAAATCTTCTTCCTGAAACCAAAACTTTTTTATTCGACCTCAACAAACCGCTGAGACGACAAACAAATCCCCCGAGTTTCAATTCTTCTTGAGTTCCTTTTGTTTCTCCTTCGTGCCGAAAACTAGTGCCTGTACGTCCTTCTTGTACGTTTATTCGCAAAAGGTGCTGATAAAGTGCCGATGATATGCCGACACAAAAGCGGCATTACCCACTTTGAATATTCACGAGCTACGAACATGGGCCCGGCTTCTCCACCTGGGAGCGATGCTGTTTATTCACGTTGCCTCGAAGAATGATTCTTTTAGATTAAGTAAAAAATTCATAAGATACTAAATGTATTATAGACAATGTTTTTAATTAAACTTGAAATAACGTTAGTAACATAATACTGAAATTGCATTCACTATCAAAAATAAATAAAATACTATTTCTACTAATACAAATTTTATTTTTAGTATCTAACAATTATAAATCTGATATTAGTTCAATATTAACCGCCTTATACCTACTCAGTTCCGAATTTGAAACTCAGAATTTCCATTTCGAGGTGAAACAACAGTTCCATCTCCCTCTTGGCGTCGTCATACGGACAATTAGTATCCATTCTCTCGTAAGCCAATTGAGGCTGCGCTCGCGCGTCTGCCGCCTATCAAACCGCTCACACAGAAGTGAGAGAGAACGGCATCGCGGCGGCACAATTCAACGTCTAATTGCATTATTAAGCACGTCAAGCATCCCGCGCACGCAGACAGCAATGGAGGAGCGCGTCTTCGAATAATTCGATTCCCCAAGGGGCGCTGGCTGCTCTTGGCTTTCTCGGTCATGTCATGAGATAATAAATCAATGGTGCTACACGCGCGGCTCGCTCTCCTCGACCAGGGAAATCTGAAATCAGTTTGAAAAAAAATTAAATAAATCTAAAATTAATCTCGTAAAATTAAATTAGATCGCATTAATTGCACTTTGTGAGATTGATAGAGGCTGGATTTATTGAACGTTATATGATTATTAAAACTAATGGTTCTTTAATAATATTACAGAATCATTGGGTATCTTGAAAAATCTGATTTTAAATATAAATATATTGTTTGTGACTACGATTAAAAAAGTAGAAAATACGAGAATGAATAAAAATATTTTATTGTGTTCATTCACATATTTTTACTGTACATTAAAGATTATAAACTTTTTCATGATCATTAATCAATTATTTTATTTTGAAAATGGAACAGATTGATTTAAACTAGCTAAGCTGGATTAATAAATTTAATTCTACAAGTACTTTACATCATTTCGTGTAATTAATTTGTCAACTGATTAATTATTGCTTTTTGAAAACATCTTCTTTATCTCTAGACAGTTATTTTTCTATTGGAGCTATAGCAATTTGCAGTCATATGATCTGATTCATTCCATAGTAGTCGTAAAAGAAAATATATTATGACTGGAACATGTTAAATTTTAACAAGTACAGAAAAATGTAATAAAAATATGAACATAAATGTTATATTATCACTAGTAATCATCGTGAAAATGTCAAAGCGCTTCGTTGAGCTCGCATGCTGCACACATTAATTTTCATGAAATATGAATATCTTATGCGGAAACATATTCATATTCTGCGATATTTTATTCCCCCACCGATATTGATTGCATCCATAATTACATTGTCAGTTGCACACGGGGAGCCGCGTGTATAAACCAATTTGATTATCGAATCAATCAATCAACCCTTATGCTGCAAAATACCAAAAAAAGCTGTTCCCGACTAACCCGTATAATTACAGCGCAAAAACGATAACCTCTCTATAAAGCGCCATCCGTTGAATTAACCGTCTTCTTTTTCTCGTTACAGGTACGTACACACCAACGCAAAAAGGACGCTTATGTATAGTAAGACCGTCGAACGGGTGAGTAAGCTCATCGTATACCCTCGAAACCGTTAAGAAATGAGGCACGCTCTCCTAATGAAGCTTTACTTCACCCAGTCGAAATGAGTATCATTTTGCGCAGCGCGAGCGTGCATCGATTCTTCTATGATTTACGAATACGGCGCTGAGCGCACTCGTCGTAATTGCCCGAGAGCTCTAGATGGGTCTATCTGGCGTAATAAACGCGGTCGCGCGCTCTCGCGTCTGTGTATTGTAGAGAAACGATTTCCGGCGTGCGGAGATCGTTATGTGGGTATCGGTCTGACCGACTTGGCTGCTGCCGCGGCCATTCGTTTCCAACCCTTTGGAGAGTGCGCAGCGCCGTTTTTCCGCTCGAGCAATTTACGTCGAAAACATTGGTTTTCGAGGTTACCGCTTCTACGAATGTTGCATCGGAATATCAGAATTTGAGATAGCGGTTTTAGTCTGCCGGCTACGTGACGTTAAACGTGTAAGAATCTTTCAGAAAATAACTAAAATCTACTTCTTGAAGACGTATAAGATGAGAGCTTAAGCCCTCTAAGAATTAAGAATTAAGAATTAACTCAGAATTCTTTAACAATGAGCGAAGCGATAGAACTAAATGGTTACAAGAAGTAAGGGTATTATTTATACATAAATTTTAATTTATGATGTGCTATCTTCAATTTCATTAAATTTTTACTGTTTAACTGAAATGTTATCAATAGTTTATTTTTAATTTATTTTTTGTTTGTCGCAAATAATTTTAATAGGCAAAATAATCTTTAATTATTCTGAAATTGATAAATCAACATCAGTTTATAAATTTTTTACTTTCATTTTGTAAAACTGGTTCATCATTGACTGATCTATCCTACAAAATAAAAATGACATAAAATGAAGTACCAGTACTTCTACCAGCTAACCCTTTAGAGCTTTCCAAGAATTATTCACCAATTCCCAGAAAATGTTTGCATAACTCTCGTGACACCGACCACACATCATACGGCGCGCGAGCGATGCCGCCACGATGCGATCGAAATGTTTTAAGCTTCGGCGCTAATTGCACCGTACTTCAAACGCAATCTTCCGCACAAACTTTTCTTTTTACGCCTACCAAGCGCATACGGGCTACCGGATTGGGTTTATGTCGCACGCTAGATCATTAGTTCTTGCTGTTCGTGTTTAAACGTATATTGGTCATTTTTCCATTTATTCGTTCGTATACTCGATACTTTCAGAGGAGGAGTAAGCAAAATGAATCAATAAAACGTTCTAACTGCAGCTTAGCGTTTGAAAAATAGATTCTAACAGGAAATATTTTACCGATAAAATTTCTATTTATCATGAATGTGTATATATATGTGTGCAAGTGAATGCGTAAATACGAGAGCATGTTCAGATTAATGCATATTGTTAAAGAAAATAACACTACTTTTATACGTACAGTCAACAATTTTGTTAGATTTAAGCAAGTAAGACTATCATTTTTTCATTAGGTTACCTTTGATAAATAACAACTAATTATATGAAAACATCTGATTTATCTTAACTTTAAGTAATTACATTTAATATAATTATTATGAATTATAATTTCTTAAATATTTGATTATATTTAAAAAAATATAATTCTATAGTAAATAAATATTTGTCTAGTTGTTATAATGTTAGGTTTATTTAATTTATGGTTCTTAATCAATTTTGTTACAAAACAAATTAATTGATAAAAAACAAATCATGTTTTAAAAACCATATGTAGTTTCAAAGATTGTATATGATGCAGATTTTATCGCACCCATTAAACGACGGCATTCCAACAACATGTTTGAATTTTTTTACCCAGAAGCTGTTCTGACTGACATGTAAAATAGTCGATCAAGTGCTCAATTAATATTCAAAATCAGAAACTTTAACGTCATCTTGTTATGAACGAAAAACCGATTTAACGTATAAGTATACAAAATTCTATTAATTTTTTTACTTTTATGCTCTTGTTTACAATACAATTACGTGAGATTTTTCGTGATTATATGAGCAGTAGCGAAGTGACGCGTATGTTCAACTAAATCAGCATTGAATCTAAGCCATTTTTGCAGAAATTTCTGATATTTATTTCTATTTTATGCAGTAGATAAATTAACAGCATCTTACCCATGCTACAGTACTTGCGGAGACTTCTCTGTAAAATTACAGTCAAATATGTAATATAATAAAAATCAATGCTAAATCAACAAGACGCGTATACAGCCGTACTTTCAAACTTTAACAATTGCAACTAGATCCTACGACATAGTTTGTATATATAATTACATCTCTTTTTCTTTCTCCTTACTACTCTAATACAAGCTATTCCAGATAAATCGAGAAACACGAGTACGCTTACTTCTGAAAGGATAAAGATTCCGATAACAACTCGACGAACTTCATTGAAACAGGTTTAGCGTGGGGTAAGAATAGCTCGCGATTAAAATAATTTTTGAATTAGAAAGTGAAAAGCTAACGTTACCTAGAGGGGTAAGCCTCATTTGATTTATCCAAGATGCTTCTGAAATTATGAGGTAATATTAGTAGAGTTTCGATAGTGGTATGTGGTATGATTACGATAATGTTGGTTGCAAACGAGATGGTTAATATGAATATTTGCGATCGAGTTTCAATTAGTTCAGTTGAATAAAGAACGCTGTGAGCAAAAAGATGAATCCTTTAAATATTTAATTAAATATTTTCATAATGATGAATTAGTATAAAAATTTTTTTTTTCTTAAGAGACTCAGAGACGTAACATTTTTGTTTTACATTAGTACTTACTTGTATTAATGTTTGTGTTCATGCTAGTTATACTATGAATTTTCGATGCATCGATTGCGTGGGTCACGTACATATATTGTAGGTATAATTTCGATTGTAGGTACTAGGGGCTAATTACAAACATATATTTTATGCATAAGCATTCAGATATAGATAGCCAAAAACATTACTTACGGTTTTATGTACATAATTCCCATATCGGTATGGGAATAAGGGCATTGTAATTGTTAAGTACACTATTCTAGTGACTAATTACGCAAATCTATATTTAAAATAAAGAAGAGCATGTTAAGAATAGTAAATGAATGTTTTAATTAATATTAATTGAATTCTTCAATATTTTTTAAGCGTAAAATAATTTACTAATAAATTAATACTTTATTACACAGTAAGTAAGTATCTTTAATTTAAATCACTATAATGGCCCATTGATTTAAAAAAAATGAAACAATGAAATTAATTTTTTTGTTTTTGGATCAATATCTTTTATAAATGTATGATATCTACAAATTATCTTGGAAAACATTTGGTTTTTCATATTATAGACTTGAAATTTTATTATTATCTCATATACTAATTTTTGGCGCAAATATGGGTCGTAAATACATTTACTAAAAGTAGATTAAGTTTATAATAATGCTGTTTATAAATGCAGCTAAATTTGATTTTAAACAAAAGGTTTCTTAGCCTTAAACATAAATAACAATAACTGTAGCACAAAGAAAATATTCTGTAAAATACGCATTTAAATTATGCTTCATAAATCTTGTGAAAAAAATTTCATGCCGCATATTTTTTACAAATGCACGGCTATCCATATTCTCATGCAAAAATTATCTGACTACCATCCGTTACAGAAATATACACACGCTTGAACATATTATCATGAATGCGCGTCCTACATACAAAGCTCGCACATATGCACGAACTCTGGACTGAAAGATACAGATAGGCGAAATTAAGAATACAGAAAGGAAGGCAATCCGATACGCCCGGGCATTATCAGGAATTAATGCTTGACTAATAAGAGAGCAAGAATTAGCCTCAAAGACCCTACTTTACCCACGATCTATACAGACTGTTGAAACCAGTCTCTGCGTCTGCGAAAGTGCGTTTCTCGGAATCTGAAAGCTCACCGCGGGGTTCCTCGTCCGCACCTGCCGCGATTAGATCGAGACGCGCGGCTGCCGACGTTGCAGTAATGACGGCGACTCGTCTTTTTTTGTAACTGATTATGGAGTGTAAATATGAGCTTTGAAAAGATTACAGCAATTTCACAGATGGGTTTTCAAGCGTAGCGTCGAGGATTAAAGATGAATTATGTCCTTGGAACGATGTACATTGAATTATCATTCAATCAGGTTGATCGTAAACATAGAAAACTGACGATACGTTTATGAAGCAATCTACGGATAATTTATTACAATGAGATTCTTTGCGGTGAACAGTTTAACCGATAAATTCATTCTTTCTCCGTCCTTAAATGTTTATGCGATTACAGAAGAAGTTCTTTTATTTCTGCTTCTTTCCTTTTACCTCTCTCCTTGATTAGCAGTATTTAAAGCCCGCTGCTCCTCAAAGAACTCGAATAAAGCCCAATAAATTGAGGCGACCCCTTTTAGCTTCGGCACTTCCGAGACCATAAACTCTGAATTGAATTCACTGGGTAGGTTCGTATCCGTAATGGTTATGCATTTGTAATGCCCACGCAAGCTGGGCCGACCCACGCAAAAAGGCTGAAATGAAGAGTTGCAATTGATGCAGTTGTGCGCACTTGTGATGACGTCACTGAATATAAGGAGAGTGAGCTCGCGTGATTGCTGATCCCTCAGACGATAAGCACGCATTTATCTGTACGTTATCAGTAGTTCCTCCTTTTGATGGCTTAAAGACGAGTTAGTCCATTTACGTCTGGTTTTCTTGTAACGCTAAATAAGCCTTTTGAAATGATCAATTATAAAAAGTTAATAGCTAATCATTTTTTTGACAAAGTAAAAACCACGACATATTTTTTAAAGCTAACGAACGCCGTACATACAAAAGTTATACTCGCTTCACCAAAAAAGGCACGTCGCAATTGTAAACCAGATCCAGCAATAAATAATACCCAAAATTTAATCCTCCTTGCATTCGGGCCGGCTCCCCGTGAACATTTGTCACTCGCCGGGATATTAATGCCATGGCCGCGTGCAGCTGCGCGTCTCGCATCGTGGCTCTCTCGTCTTTCCGGGGGGAAAAAAAGACGAAGATCGCGATCTCTTGCGCATCCGCAGAACGCTCTTCTTTTTCTGGATTCCTCGGTTCCTCATGGTCTCGATAGAGGGAATTTCGCATTGTACGTATACGAAAGCCTTAATTAGAATGCTCGATTCGCATCATAAATTCATGTAGCGCGCGCGAGTCCCCTCGTAACTCACGTCACCGCCTTTGTTATTATTGCGTACGCGTGCCCAACCGTCTCTCTCTTTCTGCTTTTAATTTCCTCCTCTCTCTTTCCATGATCCATGCAAAACACAAGCCATCCCGGGGCTTTCCACGGTTCGTTGTAGCATTTCCGCACTGCACACTTCTAACCTCGTGTCTTTGCCCGCAAAACTATAATAAACGCTGTGTGCAGCGTTAGTAGGAGATCACGAGCCGAGGCACGAACCCCGCATTAGGGTTGATTTGCGTGATTATAAGTGAGACAGAGTGCGCACGTGGCCGTTTACGTAAGTGCATGAATTTATTGGCGCGTGGAATACCGGCCTAAATGCGCATATTTAAACACATACGTTTGCTCTTGTCTGGCAAACGGTACGCGTACGTGAGTCTAAGCATCCAACCGTGTACAAAGTGTAAACTGTATAGGCACAAGAGGCATACTGGCAACGTACGTATCTATTAGTATCGATTTTATCCCCGTCTCGTGGTTTAATTTGCCTCGGTCTCTCTCCCTCTCTCGGTCTCTCTTCCTCCCTCTCTAGCTCAATCACTCGCTCAATTCTCTCTGTCCCTTTCTCTCTCTCTCTCTCTCTCTCTCTCTCTCACTCTCTCTCTCTCTCTCTCTCTCTCTCTCACTCGCGGTTAATTACAAAG
>UELX01006683.1:0-10309 GCA_900480035.1 Eupelmus urozonus | reverse complement strand
CGACGAGACAGCGCGGAACGTGCACGGGCAGAAAAAATTCTCGGAGAAAATGAAGTGCACGGCAAACACTTTTGAGGAAAAAGCTCGCTCTCTCTTTCCTCTCGATGCTCATCCACGTGAACTCGAACGTGATCGAGCCGCACGCGTACCTGAACATCCTCGAGGGGCTCGCTCCGCTCTCCCAGAGCCCGGCTCTATAACCGCGGTCAGGAGAGTAGATAAGGAATATAGGGAGATGGGATATGGGAATAGGATATGGGAGCCGGGTGATCAATCCTGATCGAGTGAGCGCGTTCCGATAGTACGGAGACTGTTCGCGTTGCTCTGTGTCTTTTTTAGTTCCCGGCGGCGCTGGATATAGGCGGGATATCTCATTTAGCGTTTGTTTTATACGAGGGTATCGGATATTTGGTGACGGGGTAATTAGCCAAGCTAAGTTTACGCTTATTGGGAAAAGAGTTTATTTGGGTGTCGGTATAAGACGATTTTATTTTGGATTGCCGCTGGTAATAATACCTTTGCGCGACGATTAATCATTGACTTTTCGATGAATTAAAGGTGTTGAGAGCGAGTTGGTGAAAAATTTATTTTGCTTTACTGTTTGCCGCGGACAATATTTTCTCTGCGCAGAGTTAAATGTATAAATACTGTATTTTATTTATATGATTAAATTTCATTGTCCTAAGATATTTGTATTGATTAACACGAACTTACAAAAATAAAAATACCTCTATAAAATAAACAAAACTGCGAGCACGCAATTTTCCTGCATTAAAAAATAGACGATTTCTGTAACGAAAAAAAAAGACAATAGAGCTTCACACTTTAAACGAATCCCAGCAATGTGTGCAAAATTGCGAGCTCGTAATCGTTAATGTAACGAACCTTACGTAATTTCGCTCCTCACGCCTGCATCGATTCCGTGAAATTAACAGACACAATAGCGGGGAGACACAGGCACGAGACAAAGCCTCGTGCATCGAGCCTCCGCGGCGGCACATTATTTGCATAGCTTTATTTTTCCAGAGCGCGAGCGCGCGGAGCTTTCGTCTTCTCTATATACCGCATAGGTTAGAAAATCGACGGCGTTTATTTTATCAAAGCGTCCTTCGCGCTTCTTCTTCTTCTTCTCCTTTTTTTTTTTTGAAAAAAGAAGATTTTCACCCCGGCTTATTTTCCTTTCGTGCTCGCGCGCGGGGAGGCATGAATTATTTACTTTTGCCCGTGCCCTCCTTTTGTTGTTTGGAGAGCGATTTTATGATTTTTTTTTCTTTTTTGTTCATTTTTGTCTGTCTCTCGAAACTTCACGTTTTTGGCCCGTCCTATAGTGTATACCGGGCGGCTTTATCTTATCGCGAAGAGCAAACACTTCAAACGCCACGCGCTCGGCCAATGTCGGCTGCTACTCTATTTTTTAGCCTGTGATCGTGTATAGTTTTTTTACGATATTGCCGGAAAATTAATATGTACAAATGTTTGCGAGCTGGCTGTAAAATGGGGAGCGAGAAAAAGGAGAAATGATATTTGATGGGATAAATGATTGTAGATGATATTTAATGAATCAAAGATGAGAAACGTTAGTTAGCGTGGAGGTATTAAGATAAAAATTATTAAAGTTGATTAAATATTTCTCTAATTATTTACTTACTGGGGGAAATGAAAGGAAATTTAATTTGAGAGAATTTTAAGGTTTAGCAGACATTCATAATATAATTCATTTTTATTCAATTATTATTTTTAAAAATTAAAAAGTTGAACTGTAAGTTGTTTTTTTTTTTTTTTAATTAAAACTATTGTTTCCGTGTTAATGCGAGTAATTTTTCAATTAGTAATAATTAAACAAATGTATTTTAAATTTATTGAAATTAAAAGTAATTAAGATTTTTAGGACTTTCACGTTAACCTAGCTTACGCAAATGACTCACATACTGACTAATATCCATTGTGCATCCTGACTGGCCTCCAAGGCACTTTCTACCTGCTGCTCTATAGCATACATAAAAAAATTAGTATAAATATTCTTGCATTGCGTCATATGGCTTATCCTACAAAAAATCTCTACAAAAAAATTTCCTCTATTCCCACCTCTCTTACACACAACACGATAAGTAAAAAAATTCAATGAATTCATCATTAACTCTCTCACGCCCATCCCAAAAACAACACCGAACTCCCGCACCAATCCAGAACAACAAACCTTTCCAAAAAAGCCAACGCAACTCCAAAACAACCGCAAGCTCACCCCTAAACTCCAAAGCAAGCGACTCAGACCCATGGATCGCTCTCGGCCGCAAAAGAAGAAAAAAAAAAAAGCTGCCGCCCGCTAGGAAAAAAAGAAGAAGCTGCACCACCAACACAGACACACAGAGATCGCTCCGAGGGGGTGGCTGGCTGCTTACTTGCCTGCGACCAGCTGACCGTGATGCTCCCTCTCTCTGCCAAAGACGGCCATGTGTGCGCCGGCTCGAGCGCGCTGCTGTAGGAGAGCGAGAGAGCCAACCTCCCGGAGGGAAAAAAAGAGAGAAGACACTCTCGCATACACATGGCCTCGTGCAAGCGGAGAGGAAGGGAGAGCTGATGGACGCGTGTGTGTGGGTTAGTGCGACGCGGAGAAAAATTATGTTAAAGCGAAAATTTGTTACGCCGCTAAAGAGGATGGCAAAGAGCTGTGTTAAACTTATCGATTCGCGTGATGTACTTGCATGGTATAATTTATTGTATCAGTATAGTGTAATGCTGCGTTATTACGGAATGAAATTTAGAAATTTCAGATATGTGGTTTTTGAGAATAAGATTATTTTATGTTAGAAATTGTAATGAATTGATTTTGTTTAAGTACAAAATCAATACCATTCACCGTTGTATTTACAGATTCAGTATAAAAAATTGGATTACATATATTTGAAATTTTATTAAAGAATGAACAAAAAAATATGAAAAAAAGTTTGAAAAAAATCAAGGATCAATTGCGATATTTTAGACTATATTCGTTTCAATAGTAAAGAAATTACAAGAAAGGTAGCAATTGTTTGCATAGTCAAGATCGATGTATTATTGAAACAAACATACGCGACTTAGGAATGCGATACTTTCCGTACTTTATTATTCTGAAATCACTTTGGTCAATACAACTATAAAAGCACGATCGGCAAACAGTATACTTTGTTTCAACATTTCAAGCGAAACTACAAACGAGGATTCAAAATAAATTTTATAAACGAAAATAATAAGAGAATTAAAAAAAGAAATTTATTAAATACACAGAAAGAAGCTTAAAGCTCCCAAACTTTTATTTCAATTCATCCCGACCTCTGAATATTCAACAGCCCGAAGATCTGTACAAATGAAGAGTACAAACCTAACTAGCGTAACGAGAAAAGTATGCAGATCAAGGGATCGAAGTTGGCCAAAGCGCGGAACTTTCCTAAGCGCAAAGGGTACAAACGCACGCACGAACGCAAAGAAAATCTGGGAAAAAGCGAAAGTAGGCGTAAGAAGCGAAAGAGGAAAGGCGAGAAACGCAAAGTGCGCAAGTGAACGAGAAAGCCGAGAAGTGGGAGAGAGAGCAAAAGAGTAAGAGAGAAAACGGAGCGCAGATCTGTGGGAGTGACAAAGTGAGACCGAGGGAGACAGACTGAAGCACATATTCTGCGCTACGGGAAGAAGCAATAAATTCACGATTATATACTGTGCGCTGGTAATTAATGAATAACGCATTAAGAATAAAAATAGTTTTAATATTCCGTAACGGCGCGTATGCGTCGCTGCCGCCGGTGGAGCTTTTCCACTTGCCACTGCAAAATTAAATTAAGTAGCGGGCTCTAATGCGATCAACTCTCGTCTTTAAAACTATCGACGCAACAATTCAAAATTCCCAAAAACAGTCGGAAACAAGCCACTTAATTCCCCAACAAGCCACAATCTCCGCGAAACTCTGAATCCCCTAATGATTAAAGCGCGAAACTCAAAAGGCATCGTTACTCCGAATTATCCTCCGAATCCACCAATTTTTCTCTCCTCTCCCGCAAGAAAATCCGCGCTCCCGCGAGCTTACAACTCGCGCGTGCGTTCGGATACCCACACGAACCTCCACACACACACACACACTTAGCCAGAGAGTCACGTCCACAGACACACATTCATCGTCGGGCCGATAGGACGGCCGCCTCGCTGACGTCAGTGGCGTTATCGACCAATGAGGCTCGACCAGTGAGCCCTCCTCTCTTTCTCTCTCTCTCTCTCTCTCCATTACGTCGTCCTCTCCGTCTCTCTCTAGCGCGCGCACACGTAGCCTCTCTTCCTCAAAGCTTTTATTCGAGAGCCGAGCCAGAGAGCAGAGAGCGCGCCGCTGGTCCAACGAGTCGTCGTCGTCGTCGTCGTCGTGTGCACGCACTTTCTAAATTTGAATACGCGGGCAGTTTTTCGCCCGTGCACGGCACACACCGCGCGAGAGGCTCTATAGCTGCGCGCGCAGAGCGAGAGAGAGAGAGAGAGAGTGAGACGGAGCTAGTAGCGGCGACGGCGGCGCGAGAGAGCCGAGCGAGCGAGCTTAACAGTGAGCGTGTATTTTAAGAAAGAGAGACGCTCGCCGTCGGCCGACGCGTGTGCAGCTCTCTCTCTAGTCAAATTGCAACTCCCGCGCGCACAGTGTATCTGCCTCTCTCTATATATCATATCTCCTCTTTCTCCGGCTCTCCGTCTCTCTTTGTGTGTATCTAGTCTCAAAACTCTATACGCGCGACTCTTTCCTTATTCGCCTCGACTTTTTCTACTACAACAACTCCGGGAGGATTTTTTGATTTTCCCGCCGGTTTACTACTGCACACACGCACCGATCGTCCACGCGCTCGCGCGTCACTACAGCCGTGTGTGTGTGTGTGTGTGTGTGTGCCTGTGTGTATTGTGAGAGTGTCTTTCGCTCGGAGGAAGGAGAAGATTACAGAAGCCAAAGTGATAAAGTGCCACACGAAGCTTACTATTTTGTATACGTAGGACACGGAGGCCGATAGATACGCATGCCTATCTGTGAGAGACATAGCTTCTTTTTTCATTAGCCCGCGCCAAGTGTGTATTTTGCTACGTATATACGCATCGCATCGGACTGATCTCAGTAGCCAAGTGAACCGCACAAGTGTCATCGTTTTTCTACAAGCCCCAAGGAATTAGCCATCTCTCGCTCTCTCGCTCATCACTCAAGTGCCAATAACCATTCAGCCGCGACGCACCGCGCGCGCAAGGAGAGAGAGAAAAGGACTTGCGTGGGTGGGAGGAAGCCGCGAAGGTCATAACGCCGGCACGGAACGTGCGCTTCCGGCTCGCTGCTGCTGCTGCTGCGACTGCCTTTTTCTTATTCTCCGTCTTTTCCCTCCCTCCCTCCCTCCTCCAGCGGCTCTCTCTGTAAACGCAAAGCTCCAGGCCGATGTCGTCGCGGATAGCCGGCAGATAAGCGATAACGGCCTGACACAGTGAGAGAGGCCCAGGATGACGTGAGGACGAGAGAGAAACAGAGAGAGAGAGTGATTCGCTCAGCTGATATGCAACGCGCCTGAGGATCGGTGAGTTCTGACTCTGTATGTCTGTCTGTCTCTGTGTGTACGTACGGCCTCGTTATCTGCCTGATTTTCGGCGCGCGAACGTTTTTACTTTTGATAATTGGGAAGAGAGGGGGAGTGTGTTTATTACAAGCCGGGATATATGCCTGTTTTGTTGACCTCTTGGGTATGCGCGAGAGAGCTTTTTGATACATAATCGCCAGCGGCTGGCTGATATACTGCATTTATGTAATGTCGCTCGGTGGACAATGTAATTGTGGCTGGCGTACTTTTATTGACCAATCTTTTTTTCTGATGATTGGAGCGTATACCTTTTTTTCGTTCCTTTAGGAGTAATGAATTCAACGCGCCGCTGCGTAATGTCGTTTCATTTGCGGTTTCTTTTAAAATGGAGCACGCGGGTTTGAATTTTGTACAGCGCTAATGCTAGCCTTATTATTCTCAATTAACAGAGTAATTTTATTATTTACTTATCGCTCCACCGATTACCTCTCTTTAAAAACAATCCACCTCTAACAAAAAAAAAATGTAGAAATTAACTTACGCTCCGCTCAACAAACGCGCTCTCTCATACAACCATTCGCCCATCTAACCAGCCACCTCTACAACTTTTTCAACCACCAAAATAAAAAAGCAACATCGTTTCAAACCAGCCTCTCGAAAAACACTCCACTCTCCAACGCAGCGCCTCGAAAGCATCGTCATCTGGCTTGGAAAATTTTCGCGTCGGGAATTCAGGCTTCCGGTCCGCCTCGCGCGCAACGAAAAACGTCGGCGCGTCGCTGTCCCTCTCTCGCTCTGGCTGCCCTTCCGTCGCCCCCCGCGAGACTTGGCCCTGGTCCAGCTTGGCTCTGGCTCTCGGAGCGCGCTCACGCTCGGGTTTCGCGCTGGCCAAGGGGCTTTGTACGAGGATAAAGAGCCGATCGCAGCCGGCCAGTTTTCTTTGCAGAGTCTCGAGGCTTTTGAGTTTTCGAGGCGGTGATGGTTTTTGAGAGGGCTTTTGTGGCTGGGTGCGTGGGTTTTGAGAGGGTTTTTGGTTTTTAAAGGTTGGGTTAAATTTTGGAGCAGATTTTTGAGAATGAAATGAGGATGTCTTGTTTGATTATTAAGTATATTTTTGAGTGCGAAATAAATACAATATGATAATATAAATAAAATCCTGTGATTCTGAAAAGATTTCAATCTCATTATCCTGCGGTAAGCTATAAGAACTTGGAAAACCGAAGAGGAAGGAAAAGAAACATTTGCATAATCACAAATGAAATATCAAAAGTGCAAATACCTATATGCGCAAGTTATAAAACTTCGACGAAGCACCTCACCAAGGAAAGTTCCGTACGCGCCTTTCTAGATCCAAATCAATTTTCTTTGAACTCGAGTCGCTTTAACCACAGCCGCGCGATCGCCAATGTCACGCCTTTAATCCCTCATTCAATATTAAACATAAAAAAAAAGTAATACCCACCGAGCAATAACATATTCATCATCGTCATTAGCGCGCCGGCTTTTCTCCTCACACCTTCAATAATTCAACGACTTTTTCCATACCGAAAATTCCACTTCCTCCGCCCAGCTCTCCCCGTCGAAACCCGCGCGCACCCACCCACGTGCTCTCTCGGCTCTAAAAAAAAAAAGAACCAAGAGAAAAAACAAGAAAAAGCCCGTTTACGCGCGCGCGCGGAAGTGCCATAGCCAGCCACGTGAGAGAGACTCGCTTTCGGGCGGCTCGCTCGTTCGATAAGCACGATGGCCGTTGAACCTGTGCTCTACGTGTGTATATACACTCGCGACAGTCAGCCCCCCCTCTACTTTGATCCGAGTGTATGTGTATATATGGGGGAGTATATGCAACAGGGTGAAAGCGCCGGCGGCGGGTGAAAAAAAAAAGAAGCGCGCTGTGTAGCGCTTATCTAGGGGCTCTGCGCTCTCCCCGGCGCTTATCGCTTAGGGGTGCGAACTTTTCGGATGATGCCTCTGTGCTGGTAATATCGAGAGGCTTTGTAGAGATAATCGCTGCTTTAGAGCCTCTAAAAAGCGGAGTCAATGTTTTTCGAGCGATTCGATGTAAATATTGAGGCGCTCGTAAATTTGATAGCAATCGCGGCGGGCCGATAGCGCTAATTATGCGAGCGCCGATGTTTTATCGCGAAATTGGTAATCTCGACCTCGGCGCTCGCCGATTATCCAACAGCTGTGCACAAAGCGCGCAGCGAGACGCGAAGACAAACATTCTTCTATTCTCTCGCAATGAACCTCTCTGAAATTCAATTCCCAAGAAAAGTAAGCGCGAGAAATTAATCAGAAAATTAATTTTTCAAACCGATCGCCTACCTAGTCTCTACCTATCCGCCCCCGCCTGCGTATATATGAAAACCTCAAAGTCCCTCGCGTGATCGTCCGATTGGACTTTGGCGCTGAGACAATGTCGCAACTGGCTCGGGCCAGAAACAACGGAGCTTTTGTCCCGTTTTTTTTTTCCTTTTTTCGAGCCGCGGGGGCTGTGTCGCGGAGAGTGCCGGGGCGGGGAATTCGATCAAGGTGTAAGGTGTATAGGTCAGTGCGCTGGTCGCTGACCCCCCCGCGGAGCGAGAGGGATGGCTTAGGCGCTCTTGTATAATAAACCGAATTCGATCGGGACGACACAGCCTGGCCTCTCTTTAGTCTCTTGGCTGGCGATGTTTACGGGCTTTATGGTGATTTTTCTTTCATGAGGGTTAGCCAGTGTTTTTTTGCTGGCTTTAGTCTTGTTTTGCGGGGGGTTTGTTGTTGTGGTGGGAATCGATGGGGATGGATGGTTGAGGATAGTTTTGAAATTAGGTTTGGTATCTAGTTAGATGGATTGAAAATTTATGGAGAAGGAGAAAATCTTGAGTTGGTGTCTTGCTTCTAAATTTGTTATTTTCCGTTAAAGTTGGCTTGAAGAAATAAGGAAAAGTTGTAATATGCGTCTACTCGTCATCGAGTGCAAAAGATGAAAAAGAACATTATGTCTCTAAGAAAGAGTAAGAGGCCAATGACTGTATAGTCGGGGCTCTATAGTGTTATTTACTTATACTAACGATAAAATCTATTGTTGGAGAGTCTAGTCAAATTTAGTATCATGGATTTTATAATTAACGTATAAAGCATGAGAAGTGCGTTATAAATAAAACACAGTAGAACCTTTTTATTCTTATTTATTAAGAATTTACTCGAAATACAAATTGTGTTGTTTTTCTTTTTTTATAAACAATGTCATTATAATTTTTAATAAAAAAGTGGATTTCTTCTTCTCGTTTTGAGGTATTTACTTCAAAACGCTGACTTATTGACTTACTTTATAAAATGGATATTTAAAGAATTGAGAGTGGAATTTAACATTGCAAATTAACAATTTTGTTTGTAAACTATAAAATAACTACTTCAAAATAGCATATGTGGTTATTTTAATGTATGAACAGTTTTGACTTAATTATAAAAAACCGGATAATTCACTCCCTAATAACAATTCAATCAGCCAACAAAAACACGCAAATAAAACACACTCTAGTACAAACTTTACCATTTATCAACTAAAAAATGACTATCATTTGTACAATCACCCCCTTCTAAACCATTAACTCGCCATAAAACGGTCATTAAATAGTATCAGCCGTAGCGGCTTAACAACTCTGCAGAAAATAAGCACGGCGCACGAAAATTTCTTTATTTATAAACCCTCTCGGCCATAAATAAAGAAGCCAGCCGCGGCGCACTCGGCCTTTACATCACAACATTAACCAACGCGCGCGCACGAGACGGCAAAATTTTTTCTATATATCCCCCCTCCCATCGTTACTAAAATATGCAGAGAGCACACGTGTACCGAGCTCGCGCTCACATTTTCTCTCGCCATTATGTACTGTCTTTACCTACCGTCTATACCGTATTATTTCTCTTTCCTCGTCTATCTCGCTCGCTCCTTCACTTTCTCCGCTGCGCCTATACGCGAATTGTCGTCGATAGTTTCGCATAGTCGATACGCAAACGCGAACATGTCTCTCTTCTTTTATATGCGCGAACGTTCGCGGATATCAGCGTAGTTTTCGCTTCCTTTTTCCGCCTACGCTTCTGTATTCCGGGAGATGTTGCGGTTAACGGAGATATATGGGGAGAGCGGGTTAGGATGAAATACTTTGCCTTTGGGATGGGGGTAGTTGGGTTTTTATAGGGAATTTTTGTGTGGTTTTTATATTTTGGTGTGGATTATATTTTTTGATGGTGAATAATACATTATTTGCAGTAGTACGTAAGCTAAATGTATGATAATCAAGCTGTCAAAATATCTCTGCCATCTTTAGGAATAGATTTTTCTAACTATTTGATACCATTTAGAGAAACCTATTCCGTTCATATATATTTTGTCGAAAATATAAAAGGAAAATGTATACGCATACAAAACTTTTTATGTTTACCTGCCAACTTATACGAAAAAAAATAAGATTTATTAAATTAAATTGTGTTATAACTAATATTTTTAACATTATTTCAGTTATATGTATTTCTAAAACTCTTTAAAGTTATATAAAGGTTTTATAAAGTTTTTATAAAGTTTTTATAAAGTTTTTATAGAACCATTTTGTTATAAAAACTTTATAAAAACTTTATAAAATTAATTTTATACAATTTTTATAAAAACTTTATAAAATTTTTTTACCTGGGTTATCCAAAACAAACAAATAAAAATTTTTTTAAGAATTACAACAGACTATGAAGTGAGTGAAATTTGTTAACGTAAA
>UELX01006682.1:0-10312 GCA_900480035.1 Eupelmus urozonus | reverse complement strand
AATGTTTGGAGAACTTTTAAAATTTCAAATTTAGGAGAATATTCTGATTTATATTTAAAAACAGATGTATTGCTTTTAGCAGAAGTGTTTGAAAATTTTCGCAATAGCTGCCTTGAAGCTTACTTGGGATGCTATGCTCAAATGTACAGGAATAAAGTTAGAGCTACTCACTGACATTGACATGGTAATGTTCATTGAACGCGGTATAAGAGGTGGAATAAGCCAATGCTCTAATCGTTATGGCAAAGCAAATAACAAGTACATGGGTGATGAATATCAAAAAGATAAAGAGTCAAAATATCTCATGTACTATGACGTTAATAATCTTTATGGATGGGCAATGCAGCAGCGGCTCCCCTATGGTGCTTTTGAATGGATAGAAGACGTGAATATAATAAATTTCAATATTCCAGATGACTCTCCTGTTGGCTACATCCTTGAAGTAGATTTAGAATATCCACAACATCTTCATGATATGCATAAAGATTTACCATTTTGTCCAGAACATAAGAAACCTCCAGGTTCTGCGCAAGCTAAATTACTTACAACTGTTGAATCCAAGTCTAATTATGTTATGCACTACCGCAATCTAAAGCAGGCTCTGCAAAATGGACTACATTTAAAAAAAATTCATAGTATCTTAAAATTTAATCAGAAACCTTGGTTTAAGGAATATATTGATCTAAATAGTAAAATGAGACAAAATGCTAAAAATGATTTTGAAAAAAATTTGTATAAACTAATGAATAATGCCGTATTCGGAAAAACAATGAAAAATGTGCGAAAACGAGTCAATCTTAAATTAGCCACAAAATGGGAAGGTCGCTATGGAGCTGAATCTCTTATTGCTAGACCTGAATTTCACAGCCGAACAATTATTGATGAAAATCTTGTCATTGTAGAGATGCAAAAAACTAAAGTGTTTATGAATAAGCCTATATATGTTGGACTCTGCGTTTTAGACTTATCAAAAATTATAATGTATGATTTTCATTATAATTATATGAAACGGGAATTTGGTAATAAGTGTAAGCTGCTATATATGGATACTGACAGTTTAATTTATGACATTCAACATACAGATGTATATGAAGTTATGACGCGCGATATTGAAAAGTTTGATACGTCAGACTATTTGCTAGATAATATTTTTAAAATACCACAAGTTAATAAAAAAGTTGTTGGCTTAATGAAAGATGAATGTAATGGACGCATTATGACTGAATTTGTCGGCTTACGTAGTAAAATGTATAGTGTACGAATAGAAGGACAAGATAAGATTAAAAAAGTTAAAGGAATAAAAAACAGCATAGTACAAAATACAATTACTTTTGAAGATTATATGCAATGTTTACAAAATATGACTACTCAATCAAGAAATCAGTGCATAATTCGCTCTCATCAGCATCAAGTATTTACTGAAAAGCAATTCAAACTAGGTCTTAGTCCTTATGATAATAAGAGATATTTGATACCAGGTGAAACGGACACTCTACCTTGGGGACATTATAAAACTTTAAAAATAGATGAAGTTTAAAGATTTCATGTAAAAATTGTAAATAGATAAAAATTATTTTTGTACAATGTAATTGAGTATTTGCTATAGGTTAATAAATAATACAATAATATATAATTTTATTTATTTATTTCAATTTTACAAATCTGACTTTTTAATCCAACTATTATGTGAACTATCAAATCCTAACCATTTTATATATATTTGATTTCCTCGTTTCTTGACTACTTTCTCTACAAGATAGACGTCTGGATACTTGACCTTGAGAAGTTCTTCTTCATAGAATCCACCAGCAATAGGCTGATCCTTATAGTCGTTTATTTTGTAGGTCGGAGGTTTCGTTGGCATAATTTGACTAATGGTGAAAATTTCTGTGGACCAATTCGGTGTATAACCTTTCTCAAATACTTGTTTCATCCTGCTCACTCGTACTTTTTCTCCAATCTTGAACTTTGGTTTTCTAGTGACCCTAACTTTTTCAGCAAATTTTGCAAGAACTCGAGCCTTGTTTGTTCTATTGACATCTTTCGGTTTCATTCCAGTAGTTCGATGTATACTCTCGTCGTACGCTTTCAATAAAGCGGGTAGTATATCAAGCCATTTGTAATTACCTTGTAAACTAAAATGCATCCACATTTTGTTCTTTAACGTACGATTAAATCGTTCACAGATAGAAGCTTTAAGATTACTATATGTTGAATAATGATTAATACCATAATGCTTCATGAGACTTTGAAATGTGGAATTGTAAAAATCGTTGCCTCGATCGGTATGTAGATTTTTCGGTACGCGACTCTGCTTGAAAATAGATATCATTGTAGCTGTAACTTCATCACCAGTTTTTCGCTTTACGGGTACAGCCCAAGCGAACTTGGAGAATATGTCAATGACGGTAAGCATATACTTATAGCCATTATTCTCTCGAGCGTAAGGCTACATCTCCATTAGATCAGCTTGCCAAGTCTCATCCAAGCCACGTACGATAAATTTACGACGTACGTAATTGCGTCTTGCTGGTTTGTGAAGTTCTTCTACAAGTCTTTCACGTTCCATAGCTATAGGATTAATGATCGCTAAGACATTGCTACTTATTATTTGTACTACGAAGTTCGTTTTTTGCTAAATGTTGAATTAACTCTTGAAATTCTCCAGTGTTCAAATCAATTTTTTGTATTATTACCTCATAATCAGCCTTTAACTTTTCTGTTTCTAATATAATATCATCAATTTTAGATCTCAATTGATTAGTTACCTCGTATACGCTTCGAATTTCGGATTGAATCATATGCTGTGCAGTATCTAAGTTAACTGCATCGTGTAACTCCCGAGGTGAGGCAATATTACATAATCTTTTATTCTCTGCATCGTACTGACCGTCTGTGGTGAGTTTATAACCGATACCTGGAGGACCACGACCACCTGCAGTCCTACCAAGCTGTCGTCCGAATACGTCGACTCATTTTAGAACTGACTGAAAACCTAGCAAGGTGAAACTATATATCTCTGTTTGAACATTCACCAGCACCATTTAAAAATTCGTTATATTTGTGGATAAGCACAAGGTTAATAATTTCACTTAATCTGAATATCCGCATTTGGAAACGCTCTCGATCGCGTGCCATTTCCTCCCATTCACCACGACGTGCTATTTGACTCGCATGCCTCCACACGTGCATCACGTGAACAACTGGCTTAGGATCAAAGTGAACTCTTTTAGATGACATTTTAATATTTATAACCTGCATCTCGAAGTTCTTCAATTATTGAGTGAATTTCATTTGTATGACTCTGATTACCAGCAGCTAATTTAGCCAATAACAAACCAAGACGATCGACTAGTTCATTAACATCATCCCAATATACGTAATCTGTAAATGTACCTTTTCTAGCAATTTTATATCGAGGCAAGAGATCAGATCCTCCAACAGATGTTCTTTTGAGTGATTTATTGAAAAAGGGAGCTATATAATCTCTATATTTATGGCTTGTAGATCTCATAACAGTCTCATTATCACTATAATTTTTTCTAAAAGCATTTGTCACTTCAATAATTTTGTCCATCACTGGAGCTTATAACTTCTGATTTGGGCTGCTTTTTAAGGAGCAATTCCAAGAGACCAACTGTTTTTCGATAATTTACATTTTTAACAATTACATTATTTCTTGTAAATTTTATTGGTGAATTACCAATGATCATTATGCCATTCTCTATTCGCACTCCAAATTTGTTATCATATGTCTTGGGATTTCTTTTAAGCTGTAACAAATAATCTTCTTTACTTGATTCTGTCTCCTCTCTGTCCTCCTCACTGTCAGCAGTCTCAAACTCTGTATCTACATCTGCTATCTATCATTATCTGAGCTATAATTTTCTGTATTATCTGACTCTTGCTCGGTAACTATTGGTTCTGATTGAATAATTTGATTTTTCTCCTTTGTAATATCTATCAGCTTTTCGAGTGGATTAACAACAGGCTTAAATGTTTCACCTAACACTTTCTCAATATCAGCTTTACCACAAGGTAAAGACAACTTAACTGTTTATATTTTCGCTTAATTGCTTCGCGTGACTTGACAATTTCATTGTGAACAGCTTGCTTTTTCGTGAAATTCGCCATATTACTCGTTAAATATTTAAAAACATACTGTTAGATTTACTTTGAGTCTGTTGTATTTATAAGAAAAGAATCAAAGCCCTTTCGGTATCTTCCGTTATCGCATGCTCTTTCTTTATCAATAACGAGAAATCCATACTTATCATCATTCCAGCAAATTGAACATAAATCTCTGAACTGTTTGTACGTCATGTCTGTATTTACATGATCATTATACACATGCCTCATATTCATTTCATCTTGCTGAAATAGCACTAATAAATTCACATTATCTCGTATCAGATGCTTTGGATTGTGGGCATATGACTGACAAAGGTAGAAACAATCTAAATTTTTATGTCTCCCCATGCAGAAGAAAGTCTTGATATTATCTTGTTTCTCACAGGCTGTATCATCAAATACCATGATTGAGTTTGGTAGTACATCATCCAACGATACTACTACATCATGATCTTTAAATGAAAAATACTGAATACCATCTATTGGCTCCAAAAGATATTTCAGAAACTTATATTTAGGCTGCTCAAGTGACTTTGAGTAGACGTAAATATTTTCAAATTTTAATCCACGGGGATGTGTAATAAGGGAGAGCAGCATATTAGTTTTACCACAATTCGATGGACCGCAAACTATGGCTCTTATATTGTTGGGAAGCAGCTGTCCGTGACGCTTTGGCATTCCCATTTGATCTGTCGCCACTAAATTATCAAAATTCAGCACTGGCAACTTATTTTTTTGCTCCTTGAACTCCATGCTGACTGTTTTAAGTCGCACATAATACTGATCTCGATTGTATATATATTCCCTTAATATAAATTTTCCAATCAGTATGAAGCTGTCTTTCGTAATATAAACATCATGATTTTGCATAAGCAGAAACGGCAAGGCATAAAGCGTAAAGGTCCAGGTTTAGTTAACACTCTGATTAATAAGCTACCATTTGAATTGCACTTGCCGGGATATCAGTACTGCGGACTAGGCACTAAACTTGCAAAACGTCTGGCTCGAGGTGATCCTGGAATAAATCCTTTAGATATGGCTTGTAAAGAGCATGATATTGCTTACTCACAAAATCGAGAGAACCAAGGAGAGAGAAATGCAGCAGATAAAATACTTACAGATAAAGCCTTGCAGCGTGTTTTCGCTCAGGATGCTAGTATTGGTGAGAAAGCAGCCGCTTATGCTGTTGCTAAAGCTATGAAAATCAAGTCTAAATTTGGTATGGGTCTAAAGAAAAAACGACCTATTACATTAGCTGCAGTAATTAAAGCTGCAAGGTCTGCTGCAGCAGTTCCTAATACTAATGATTCTCGTAAAATTATTCATGCCGCTTTAAAAGGCGCGCAAAGATTCATCAAGGAAGCTGGTGACAAATCTCATGTTCGTGTTCCTCGAGTACTACCAGTTCCTGCAAAAGTTGGAGGATTTTTACCGTTTCTCGTCCCATTATTTGCTGGCTTAAGTGCAACTGGTGCACTAGCAGGAGGCGCTGCTGATATAGTTAAAGCAGTAAACGATGCAAAAGCTGCCAAAAATCAGCTTCAAGAAAGTCAAAGACATAATAAAACAATGGAAGCTATTGCTCTTGGCAAAGGTCTCTATTTGAAACCACACAAAAAAGGCTATGGAATTTATCTAAAACCTTACAACGGTCAGGGCTTAAGAAAAAAAAAAACTTCAAAATAATTTTACCCCATAGACCACTAACTGATGCTGATATATTAAAACATGCTCATATTCTTGAAATTCCACATTTTCGAGGTGTATTTATGCGAAACGCATTACCGTCGACTGGACCACATTATCGAGAATCAGCAATTATTAATCTTGATGATGAAAGTGGCCCTGGTACACACTGGGTAGCCTGTTGAAAGCGTGGCAATAATGTTTTATATTTCGACAGTTTTGGAGATTTGCAGCCACCATTGGATCTTATAGAGTATCTTGGAGTTGATATAGTAAAATACAATCCCAAAAAATATCAGAATTATAATTCATACAATTGCGGACATCTCTGCTTGAAATTTTTGTGTGGGGTTATTTAAATACACTGCATGGGTTGCCAAGGGACAGTATAGTGCAAACAGTCATGAGTGAATCGTTAATGCTAAGTCTATCCGGAACGTCGTCTGTACTAGAAGCTCAATATTTTCCATCAATAGAACTTTTAGCAGGAAAAAATTACGTTCTTGGATTGGTTGAACTCTTGACTTTCAATTCAATACCCAACATTGATACGGATAATAACAAATTTCACGTTGGAGATAAAATACTGACTTTACCGACAGGTAATTGGGAAATAGAAGACATTGAGCGCTATCTGCAGGAAATACTTGCTCCTAAAGGTATATCTTTGACTCTCAAACCAAATAACAATACTCTCCGATCTGTGATTAAGTGCACTCAGCTAATTGATTTTCGACTCGAAGGTTCTATAGCAAGATTGTTGGGATTTACTCATCGTGTATTGTTACCTAATATCACTCACGAATCTGACTTACCTGTAGCAATTCTCAAGGTTAATGCTTTAAGAGTCGAGTGTAACATCACATCTGGAGCATATGTAAATGATCGAAAAGTTCATACTATACACGAATTCTTTCCAGCTGTACCACCTGGCTATAAAATTATTGAAGTTCCATCACAGGTTATCTGTTACGTATTGTTGATCAAGACGAAAATTTAGTAAACTTTTGTGGAGAAATCATAACAATCAGATTACACATAAAATCAACATCATAACCATGGGAATTGTTTACAACGGTAATAAAATTAGTTGCATTAAGAATATTCCATATCGTCAGAAGCAGGATAATCAGAAACGAGTAGTTGGCAAAGGCTTTATTAAGAACACTCCATGTCATCGACGAATCAGTCATCAACGAGAGGCCAAAGTGCTCACACCTCAAAATATTCGATTCCTAAAAAGTCTAGGACTTCGAGTCAAAAGAAGAAACGCTGGAAGAATATAATCTGTGTACTTTTCTGTTTCTGTCGTACACGAAAAAATGGAGGATATTTTGAACGTGCAATCGCCCGTCGATTTCGACGAATCTATCACTCATTATGAGGTGCACGCTCATTAACCCTACACCTCGTTGTCTTTCAATAATAGTGATGAAATTCGTATTTCCATACAACATCAAGATCTCTGCATTCTACCTTCACGTAGTACATTACATATTTGCGGTCAATTAGTAAAAACAAATGGTAATGCTACTACAAATACTAAACTAGTAAATAATGCTCCATGTCATCTTTTCGAAGAAATTCGTTATGAAATAAATAGTATCGAGATTGATAAATGTAAAAACGTTGGTCTTACAACACTCATGAAGGGCTGGGTATCCTTTAACCCTTCACAGAGTTTAGAAAATGCGGGTTGGCTTGACGTAGCTGAAACTAAATCAATAACTAATAATGCAGGCTATTTCGATGTGTCGATTCCGCTTAGTATGCTTCTTGGCTTCGCAGAAGATTATCGTAAGATTATAGTCAATGCTAAACACGAACTTGTACTTACAAGATCAAGAAATGATATAAATTCTGTTGTTTAAACAGAAATTCAAGTAGCTGGTCAGGCAACATTTGAAGAATTTAAAATAAATATTCTAAAAATTGAGTGGTTAATGCCATATGTAATGTTTTCTGATCGCAACAAAATTAGTTTGCTTAATCTTTTACAAAAAAATAGACCAATTGCCATGAGTTTTCGTAGCTGGGAACTCTACGAGTATCCATTACTTCCTACTACATCAAAACATGTTTGGACTGTCAAAACAGTTAATCAATTAGAGAAGCCTCGATTCGTTATTTTGGGCTTCCAAACGAATCGTAAAGGACAGAATGCAGTTAATGCAAGTCGTTTTGATCATTGCAATATAAGCGATGTAAAACTATATCTAAATTCACAATACTATCCATATGGTAATCTTAATGTTAACATTAATCAAAATCAATACGCAGTGCTCTATGATATGTATACCAACTTTCAAAATACATATTATGGGAAAGAAACTGTAGAACCTTTGCTACAAAAGGTTAATTATATAGATTTTGTCCCTCTCTTTGTCATTGATTGCTCAAAACAGAACGAGTCGCTGAAACAAGCTCCAGTTGATGTACGTCTCGAATTTGAAAATAGAGAAAATTTCCCTGCTGGGACATCAGCATATTGTTTAATTTTACATGATCGTTATGTTCTTCGCCTTACATTATGTTGCTTTTTTCATTTAAAACGCCTATTATAGTAGTCTTCAAGATTTCACCATAATTAATCGCTGGATGTTTATACCCGAGACCTTAGAGGGTTTGGAGGTAAGTCTAATTTTTTTAAGTGCCTATTAAAATAGTCAACAAGATTTCACTAAAACCAAGCGGTTGATGTTTATACCTGAGATGCCGGAGGATTTGTAGGTTAAGATCCTCCCCTTGAATTTAGTTGCCAATTTTTGTTGTGCGCGTATTATAGTAGTCTACTAAATTCCATCTAAATCAATCAGTAAATGTGTAAACAAGAGACGCTAGAGTATTTTGAGGTTAAGTTCCTTGCCTTAAATTTTGTCTTTTTATGCTGCCTACATTAGACTACAAAATTCGCGCCATAGGACTTGAAGGTTAAGTTCCTCGCTTTGAGTTTCGTTCCTATTTTTTTTTTTTTTTTTTTTCAAAAATTAATGAATTTTCATAGAAGGAGCGATGATTTAAAATAGTATAAAATTTTATTTTTTGCATTTTGATCGATTCAGAGGTTAATTCAATAATTAGGTATTTTGTTGGCATTTTTTTTAAGCGTTTATTATTGTACTCTATAATTGATGATTGTTAATAATATAAGTGGTGTCAGAATTGAAAATGCGACGATATTATAAATTTCAGAC
The DNA here is from genome assembly GCA_900480035.1 of Eupelmus urozonus. Lineage (NCBI taxonomy): Eukaryota > Metazoa > Arthropoda > Insecta > Hymenoptera > Eupelmidae > Eupelmus > Eupelmus urozonus. Next base: position 1,301 of record UELX01006682.1, on the reverse strand, counting down.
AATTTAATTTTGTAAATAACTATTTTTCCATTTCCAAAAGTTTGTGATGTTTAATTTTATTGTTAACACTTGTTAAACGTTTTAAACGATAGATCTTGAGGTCCTGATCAAAAGTTCTTATGGCCACAATCACCCAAATTGAATTGCTTTTACTATATACATATTAGTAGTTAATTTTGATACCATTTAATATATTCACAAATAATTTATTTTATTTCGAACTATTTTTGACTTTGGAAGACTTCTAGCTCATCAGCAATTCATTTTGGGTTGTTGTGGCCATGAGAACTTTTGATCAGGACTTCAAGATCTATCATTTCTTGCAGTTTCGTCCAAATTGACCAAATGTTTTTTTCCTATGTATTCTGCGCCCGGTCGCCGCGCAACGCGCTATGCTAGATTTCGGCTGGTAGCTGTTCTGTGCTAATGAGGGCTTTCCTGAAACATCTTGATATCAAACCTTGTTAATTTTTGATTCATATTTATTTTCTCATACTTTGAGCTACTGTAAATTTTGTAATCGTTTCTGAAATAAATCGTTGGGTTAGCGCAATAAAAAGTCAATTCAGGAACAAAGGCAACATTGCGTCAATTCAAAATAGCAGGTAAGAAATAACACGTAATATTTTAAATCGACACTCTTACCTTTGCTCCTGAATTAACTCTTTATTGCGCTAACCCGACGAAATATTCCAGTAATTCAAAAGAAATAGTCCTGATCTTGCCCAATTTGTGACATACAAGAATTTATTTAGATTTTTTTTTATTACATATAAATTATTTGGTTGTGCGAAATATTAGAATTTAATATTAGAATTTTCTAAAAATTAAAATTTCAGTCGCCATAATTATTACTTATTGATATCATAAATTTGTAACGGATAGCAAATTATTTAAAATAAAATGAAGTTATAAGAGTAGCAGATTTTTAGATAAATTATTTCGATATTTTATCGAATTAACACTTCAAATATTTATAACGATAAAATCGAATTAAATACGAAATGTTCACACATCGAGTTATTGCAATGTTTCGGGAAAGCCCTCATTACCACACAACAGCTACTAGCCGAAGTCTAGCAAAGCGCGTTACACGGCGGCCGGGCAGCTTTATGCTCAAGCAGATAAAATGCTGTAGGTTTTTAACATTCATACGGAAAGAGTTGGAACTTTTCAGAAAACTTCTTTAAAGTCTCATAAATATTTTAGCATTATTTAATATAGTACTAGCGAAATATACCTCACTCGCTAACGCTCGTTCGGTAACTTTTGTATTTTATTAATATTTGTTGTAAAGTAGC
>UELX01006681.1:0-10313 GCA_900480035.1 Eupelmus urozonus | reverse complement strand
TCTTTGTGTGTCAGGTCATAAAAATTTGAAAATGTTTATCAACAACTAATTATTATCAATAATGCTAGGAAAAAAAACTGGGAACTTTTTTTGTACTGCTTCCCCTTAAGAGAATATTTTTCCCTCGGCTTTCTTCACGCACCCTCGTGAAAAATATTCTTATTCGGGCAGTAAACTCATCCGTGGGAAAAATCTGCTACTTTTGCCTCTTGTTGCATAATGCACTATTATATAAAGATGATGAGAAACAAGCCTTTTTACTGAATTATGTAAAATGAGTTTTTAGAATGATGATAATATTAGAATATTAGAACATGCATTAGAAAGCAAAAATTAAATTGTATAAGTATCTATATCGTGTATTGTATTTGATTTTAAACGTCATTTTAGTAACATTATTTTAGAACCATTATTTTTTTACTATTATTTTAATAATATTATTTTCGTAATATTATAGTTAAAATCATAATTTTTAAAAGAGTTTGAAGAAATTGAGCACCACACTGCTCTTGGTGAATGTCTTTAAGTATAGCGAGCTACACTATAGGTAGTTACGGTCTTATCTGCAGCATAATAATTATATACAAGGATTTAGAGAGAGACATAGCTTAGCTATAATATCATTGTGCGTAGTAGAAGCAATACTACTATATTAAAAATTGTCGTGTAAGCAAAAAGTTATCAGTGTGTTATGCTTCTCAATTAACGCTAGCAAAGCCAGTACTTATTTTTTAATATAAACAAGTGAATCATGCTCTGAATAGTTATTTAGTTACTTAATTAAAGTTTTAAAATTTATTTATCGCTATCTGGACTCATGTATGATTTTTAATAGGAAGATAATAGATACTATTATCGATAACTAGAGTCAAGCGTTTAAAAATAAAATAATGTAAAATTTTTATAAGAATATTAGGATAGGATTTTCGTTATCGAAAATTACGAATTTCATACTTGTGGCCGGTTATTTAAAAGTTGGAATAAGTTAATTTAAAAATAGTTAAATTTTATTTTTCTGAGAAATAAGCGCGCAATGAGCAGTCGGGCAACGGTTGGACAAACGGTTTTTCTCTTACACCGATGATTGGCAGCCGCAGCTATAAGCCGCATATATAACGCGGCGGTTGCAATGGAAAGCGCGCCATAAGCCGGGCCTCCTGCAAGTTGGCGGGAAAAAGTATAAGGGTAGAATTTGCGGCTGCAGGCTGCACTAACGCGCTCGCGACTCGCGACTCGCGAGTCGTGCGCCTGCGCGCCTCATTCCCGCGCTGCTCGCGGCGCTTATATATGATGAGCATGAGAGGGTAGTCGCTGTCGCGTTTGCGTATATAGCGACTAGCGATCAGCGGTGCGCCGATTTGAAGAAAGCTGTTCGTGCTTACTCTTGTTTTTCATGGTAAACCCAACAACTGAGAGGACATGAACAAATCTTGACTTTCTGGGAGAAAGAGAACGTGATTCGTACTTAAATAGGATGGACATTCCGGGATCATCGATGCCCTCCTCGTCATCCTCGACTTCGACGACCAATTCAGTTAAGCCGATCATGCCGGTCATGGGTCTTAGCCGAGAAATCATCGATCCTTCCGAAGATTCCGGATTTTCTAGCATATCTCATGTTTCAGGTAACTAATTTACCTATTGCTTTACTATTCTATCCACAACTTTACTAGATTTTTTAACTTATTTACTCATCTATAAAACAAAGGAGCGCACAGCGCACAAATCGTTTAGACGAAATTTTTCAATTTTTCAATTTTTCAATTTTTCCTAACAGCACGACTACAATGTTCCCCATTTTTTTCACTCAAACATTTTTCAGGGCCCCTTTTTCTTTAATTTAATCATTTTTTATTTTCTCTCTCTCTCTCTCTCTCTCTCTCTCTCTCTCTCTCTCTCTCTCTTCCTTATACATTAAACAATAACATTTACACTCAATGCTATTTATTTTAATATTTTTAAAAATTTTATATTCTCTCAGACATAAGCTAATAAGTTGCATATTCAGTTTTATGTTTATTAATTTTTATTTTTAGACTCATTTGTTGCTGCAGAATCAACTATAGGAAATGGCATTAAATTTGTCGACCCAAAATTGATAGCCCAAGAACGTCTCAAAATAGAGACGATTAATAAAAGAAAAATAGATCCTGAACTTTTATTAGAAAAACGTTTGGCTCAAGAAGCTTATGAAAAAGAAATTCAAGAAAAACAATACAAACGATTGATGCATTTGCTTAGCCAAAGTAAAGCTATGGCCAATTTTATTCTAAAAAAAAAACCCAATGGTAAAAAATACAATCCAAACTTAAAAAGAAAAAATGTTTTAAACAAAGAGGATGATGTACTTCCTGCAAAGAGAGGCAGAAAAGCTAAAAATAAAACTTCAAAAAAAATTGAGAAAAACTCAAAGGTAACTGCAAATAATATATTTTAATCCTTGACCTTACAGTATTTGTAATAGTTAGAAAAAATATTATCAAAATAAACTTAAAAAAAATTTTTTATTGCAGAAAATTAAAAGTGGAAGAAAAAGACTTAATCTAAGCGAAGATGAAATAATTGATGAGTTAGAATCTATTTCAGATGAAGATGAAGCTAGTGAAAAAAGTGAAACAAAATCTTTAATGAATTTTGTGACACCTAAATACTTTAAAGGTGAATTACGAGATTATCAAAAGGAAGGTGTTAATTGGATGAAACTGTTGTATGAAAATGGGTTAAATGGAATCTTAGCTGATGAGATGGGTTTAGGAAAAACAATTCAAGTGATTGCTCTTTTTGCTTATTTAATAGAAAAACAAGTACAGGGACCATACATGATTGTGGTGCCATTATCTACATTAGCAAATTGGGAATCAGAATTTGTACGTTTTGCTCCTCAACTACCTGTTGTTGTATATTATGGAAACACACAAGAAAGAATATCCCTTAGATCTAAGTTGTCAAAAAAAGTACGTGTATCAGGAACATTTAGCACTTATCCCATTGTGCTCATGACTTATGAAATTATACGGTTTGATGCAACTTTCCTTCGTAAATTTAATTGGAGGTACATTGTTATTGATGAAGCCCAAAGAATTAAAAACTTTGAATGTCAATTATTTAGGTAAATAAAATTAATTTTTATTTAAAAACATATGTTTATAAAAATGTTAATGCTATAAAGTATTTTTTTTTTTTTTAGGATCGTAAAGTCATATAATGCATTTAATCGTTTACTCTTAACGGGTACACCTCTGCAAAATAATTTGACTGAATTATGGTCTTTATTGAATTTTCTTTTACCAGATATATTTAACAACCTAGAAGTTTTTCAGTCTTGGTTTGATGCTAAACAAGTTCAAAATGAAGAAGGAAAAGAAAAATTTTTTCAACAAGAACAAGAAAAACAAGTTTTAGCTACATTACGAGAGATACTGCAACCCTTTATGTTAAGACGAATAAAAGAGGATGTGTGTCCTGATATTCCACCACTCAAAGAAGTCATGATATATACACCATTAACATCTATTCAATTTGATCTTTATTCAGCAATTCTTAATAGAGATCTCAATAAACTTAATAAAATTGAAAAAGAAGTTGTTTTTGATATTAATGGAGGAAGACCTAAAAGAAAATGTACCCAGAAAGTTGATCTAGATGAATTTTATTATTTAAAAACAGCTACTGGTGCTGCTGATCTTGATGTATCTGAACTTAAAATGTGGAATAAATTTACCAATGTTACTGAAGAAAATGTTAACTATCTAATTCGACTAAGAATGACCAATCAAGGTAAGTACTATTAATAAACAGTCATTTGAAGAATTTATTATAAATTTGAAAGTGTAAAATATTTTTTTCTAGTTATTATGTACAGACACGTGGTAAATCATCCCTATTTAATTCATTACCCCATGGATGACTGTGGTTTAGGATTAATTGATGAAAATCTTGTTAAAGCTTCTGGCAAACTCCTCGTGCTTGATTCCATGCTTAAAAAACTAAAACACAGTGGTCATAAAGTGCTTTTATTTTCTACAATGTCAATGGTATTGGACATCATAGAAGATTATTTATTTACGCAAGAGTATCAATATGTAAGGTTAGATGGGAATGTAAAATATGAAGATCGCAGGATTAATATTGATAAATTTCAAACAGACGATGAAGTTTTTTTATTTTTGCTTACAACGAAAGCTGGGGCTGTAGGTTTAAATCTTGCAGCAGCTGATACTGTCATAATTTATGATAGTGATTGGGTAAGTCGAAAAACATTACTAAAAACAGTTAGTTAATTTAAATTTTTATGCTAATTTTGATAATATTAAAAATTGTTTTAGAATCCTCAAAATGATATACAGGCTATGGCACGTTGTCATCGAATTGGACAAAAAAGACCTGTTGTTGTATATAGGCTTTGTACTAAAGGTACCATTGATGAAGAAATCATAAAGCGCGCAAATGCTAAAAGGTTTCTTGAAAAAGCTGTAATATCCAAAGAAGGTGCTTTTGTGCAATCTGAAGAAGGTCTTATGAAATTAAAGAAACTCTTAGAGGAAGATACATTTAAAGTTGTAGATTCAAAGAATGAAGGTAAAGTTTAATTACCTTGATAAATTAGTTATAAATGTATACATAACTGATAAATAAATAACTAATCAAAACGTTTTAACCAGTTTATACAGAGGCTGAATTGGATGATTTGCTGGATAGAAGTGACTTAATGATACAAGAAAAAAAAGACGTCACTGAATCACAATCCAAAAATTAATTATTTAATATATTTTTATTTTACTGACTTCAAATCGACTTTAATTTTATAATGTTTTGTATGATGTTAGTTAATTTAAAAACTTAGTTTATATTTAAAACTTTGAAAAAGTATTAATTTTTTAATTTTAAACATGTACAGAACAAAGTTTATGTATTTATCGTATTTATAAAAGTGTTTTGTTAAAACATGTGTAAGTATCTAGTTTTGTTTAATGAAAAATGGAATCAATAAATGTTCATTAGAATTATTCATTTTTTATTTCTCATTTAAGTTTATAATTTATTTAGTCCATTCATACATGTTTTAATGTTAAAATAATTTTGAATTAAAAAATGGTTTTTTTTTTTACGAATTGTAGAATTAGTGTACACAGATATTTTCCAAACTATTTTAATGGAAGAATTTAATATACATTTATAATGATTTATTGAATCAATAATTGTTAAGATTATTAGAAAATCGTTAAAATTTTGTTTTTCGAATTTTAAAAAGGAAAGGAAAAAAGCTGTTAAAGTTAAGATATTTAAATTTAGGAAAACTTTATAGAAACAATTTATTTGCATTATAACGAAATCAGATTAATTAATAAAAAAATGTTTAATGTACTTATAGGAAATTATTTTTGCAATTTCATTCTTTTAAACTACTAAATAATATTATTCTACTAATAAATTTTCTACGAGCATATTAAATCTTAATTACTATTAATTTATTATTTAAATGTTAATTTTTATCGTTTTAATTATTAGTTAGTATTAAATTCAGCAATTCAGTATAGGTACAATTTAAAAAGAAATAAAAGTTTCAAGATTTTTAAATTGAAAATAAAACGATTTTCCCGCTGTAAATTTCCTCTTTTATTTTCATAGCCGATCAAATATAATACCTATTTAACTTAGCGTTTTAAACGGGTTCGCAAATCTCGGAAGCCCGATCACGACATGAGATGGCATGTTGGAGAGCGAGTTGCAGCTTGCAGTTCTAGTTGGAAGTTCGCGGACGAGTTGTCGAGTTGGAGAGCAAGTTGATGTGATGTATATAGTGAAAGGTTATGTGAAATTGCTGAAGGTAACTGATATATTAAATCAATTTGTTAAATAATAGAGTAAAAAATCGTAGTATTAATTAGAAAGGTTTTTTAGAAATTACAATCGGTTACAACAATTGTATCAAATAGCTTAATCGCCTCCGGTGATACTTATTTTATTTATATTTGAATCTTATTTGTCCCGATGTAGGGCGATTGTAATTTCTAAGAAACCTTTGTAGTTAATACTACGGTTTTTTACACTATTATTTAATAAATTGATTTAATATATTAGTTACCTTCAGCATATATAACATGGCCGCTTACTCTCGACAACTCGTCCGCGCGGCGCGCGAACTCTACAAAGAAGTGCACACTGCAGGCTTTCCAACTAGAACTGCAACTCGCTCTCCAACACGCCAACTCATGTCGTGACTCGTGACTCGTGACCGGGCTTCCGGAAATCTCAGCATATCCTTTTATCAGAATCTTTACGCAGAATTACTTTACATATATAGTGTAGTGCAGTAGTGGTACACCAAGTTCCAGGCTTTCAGCACGTGACCCCTGGCCATAAAAAAAGAAAAGAATAAGAAGGATTATACTTTAATAAAGTAGAGTAATTTAATTTTATAATTTAAATACAAGTCTTGGAAAAATCATTATGCTTATTCGAATTAAAAATCAAATACGAGTAGAGGAATTTTAAGTAAGTTTTTAATTCAAAATAAAACAATTTCCCGCCATTAATTTTATCTTTTTTGTCAGCCAATCATATATGGCTCTTTAAGCACTTCTCAATATATATCCTGTTATCATTATTACTTTAAATCTTTAGAGATTCGCTGGAATTCGAAAATCGAGTTTGTAATAACAAAAATAATTGTTAATAAACAAAATCTTTGAAAGAGATAATTTTTTAATATGGTATGCAATCTTCTATTGGAAATATCTTTTATAAAATATGTGTAAACATTCAAGAATTTAAAAAATTCATTTTAATTTTGTTAATATAGGTATATATCCAAGATGAATTATATTCAATTTTTGTTATGTCTTATTTACATTTTATTTGCAGCTGACAGACAGAGAAAGACAAGAAGACGAGATATTCGCTCTTCAAAGTATTTGTGATTCCAATGAGTTTAGGTGCCTCAAAAAAACAAATATTGAATGCTTTTTTTCAATATCTTGTCACTTAATTAGTGATAAATTATTACTCAAGTACAGTACAAATATTAAAGACAGATCGAAAGAATTTTATATAAAACACTTGCCACGAATTCGACTTTACATTCAGCTTCCATCTAACTATCCATCAACAACTGCTCCAAAATACCATTTAGCTATCAACTGGTTACCTCCCTGGGAAGTATCTTTAGCATGTCAAAAGCTGGATGAATTGTGGCAAGACTATGAATTTAATGAAATTCTTTATATATGGCTGGAATTTTTGAAAAATGAACTCTTAAATTATTTGAATGTGAAAAATACATTAGAAGTATCTTATTTCTTTGAATTGTATAAAAATCCAACAAACAAATTTTTGTTACAAGTTCTTGAATGGTCCGACAATAGAGTAGTTTATGGGGGCTTATTTTTGAATCCTCTTGAAAGATTATTAGATTTTAATGAGCTTGGAGAAACAATTAAATTTCAAATAAATCTACAAACATGTGGTATCTGTTTTATGACGTATTCTGGAAAAATCTGCGTAAGAGTATGTCATTGCAATCATATTTTTTGTAAAGATTGCTTATTACAATTTTTAGCTATGAAAATTGATGAAAGAGATGTAAATGGTATTAAGTGCCCAGCATTTGAGTGCAAAATGCATTTAGAAACTAAGCAGATTCAAGAAATTTGTACACCAGATATGTTTGAAAAATATAACAAGTATTTAACAGAACTAATGCTAATAACATCAAGAAATTTAATATATTGTCCTAGAAAAATATGTCGAGCACCTGTTACTGTAAATGATGGGGAAAATTTAGCTTCATGCTCTAAATGTGATTATAATTTTTGTGTCTACTGTTCTAAGGTAAATAGATTTATTTTTATAATTTATAAAATTAAATATAAAATAATATTTTTATTAATATAATAGACTAAGTAATATTAAATGATTTGTAGCTTTATCATGGTGTTACTCCTTGTGACTTGGATACAGAAAAAAGACTTAAAATTATTAAAGCATATAAAAAAGGTGATAATATTCAGAAAAAATTCTTAGAGAAAAAATATGGTAAAAATCAAATAAGAGAAATTATTGAAAGGCAATTAACAAATGAATATATTAAGGTACTGCATAAAATTTAGCATTATTTTTTCAATATAAATTTTAATTTGTATTAACGAATTTTTTTTTTATTTTTAGGAAACTACAAAAATTTGTCCCACATGTGGAATACTAACAATAAGAATTTCTGGATGTAATCTTATAAAATGCTTACGTTGTCATACTAGTTTTTGTTGGGTTTGTAATTCAAAAATAATATCTGAAGATACATACGATCATTTTAAATCAACTAAAAATGGACCATGCTTTGGTCGTTTATTTGAAGGTGTTAATGTATCTGAGGAATTTGAATTTTATCAATGATTTTGAAATAGCCGAAAATTTTGAATACTTTATGTTAAACAAAGTTTTAAGAATTATTTAATTTTTCTTTTTTATTTTTATTATATGACAATAAATTTTCGTTACTCATAAAATATTTTATTTATATAACATATTATGTATAAAAAAATTTTAATATTTTACATAATATCTACAATTGTTAACAAGCAATAAATGATTAAAATATTGTCAACTGTCTTAGTCTTATATTACCAATAATTTTAATGATATCACAATATTACCTGTTGAGGTAATTATAGAAAAGTTTAGCTGTTTATATGAACATCAACATTAACTTCTACTTCCGAGTGTTCTGAAATTGAAGATATTGTTGATTCTCTTCTTTCAGTATTTATTATAGCATCTATAAAAGAAATTTCATGATTTAGAGAAAAAGCTTTAGATTTTATAAATTTTTAAAATTTTATTTTACCTGCACATTCAAGGTTACACTGCACCAGTCTACGACGTCTCTGAAGCTTTTTCATATTTGATTCTAGCAACTCGGGGCCAAATATATAATAACCTATACCACTACCTATTATAAGTGCAATATTTATATAGCCATTGTATGTCATTACAGCAAGCATTAAAAAATATCCAAGAGTTACATGAATTGACCAATGAAATACTCCTATAAACCATTTTGTCGAAGCACAGCTGAAATGAAAAAATATAGCAATAAAGAAAATTTAAAGTAGTATTGATTGTTAATAAAATAAATACCACTTGAATGAATTAAAAGCACCAACTGATCTCTCGGATGCTCTTGATATTAGAGAAGAACTATCGGTATTCAGTAGAGGATTTGGAAAGTGATTATGTTCTTTGGCTATGTCATGTAATTTGACTTGTAAAGATTTCATGGCTTCATACAAAATTGCTAAAGCTGATAATCCTAAACACGTTGATATCAAACCCCACGTACTTATAATGTTGTATCCTTGAAATAAAAAATTCTGAAGTCCAGTTCCGAACCAAAATGTCACATGCATCTGTATAAAAGAAACAAAGATTTAGTAAAGTTAAAATTTTTGTATGTTGAAGAGTAATTTTGAGAGTAAAATGAAATATTTTATTCTTTTTAAAAAAAATTTAAAAAAAAAGTGACAAACTTTTGAGTGATATAAGGGTTATGCTAATGTGTTGGATGTACAGATAACAAAAAGAATTACAATGTTGAATAATTTAACAAAGTGATAAGAAGATGTATACAATTGGGCACTGTCAAAACACAATCTTAAACAAAAAAGACCTAACGTCAATTTGAAGTAATTGTACTGATACTCACCTTGAGTGCTTAATCAGAAGTAGTAAATGATCTTCTATGTAAACTATGCATAGAAAGTAAAAAATTATTTAAAACTTTTTAAAATAAAAGTAAAGAATTTTGACTAATTCTATCATATTTGGTATTGACAATGACTTTTGCGGTGTATAAACTGTACATTAATTTTATTCCATGATACTTTGGAATTTAGGTTTATTTATAAAGGTATTGCTGTTATTAGGCTTCATAACCAAATGCAGTAGCCACAGCATATAAGAAGTGAAAGGAGAAACTGGAAAAAAACTTGCCATACTTGTTCTTCCAAATCTATAAAAACATTGAATAGCTATAATATTTTCCTCATAACTTTATAAGCTTAGATAAATTAATCAACAAATTATTTAACCTCATTTTAATTAATTGTCCATTTAATAGTTGACGTAATGTACATTTACATTTTAAATATACTATAAATTAATAAAACTAAGTAGAGAGTAACCACAGTAAGACAAGCACAAGCAGGAGCAGCGACAGCTGCTCTCACTCTCATTGCAGTCAAATCGCACTAATACATACATATATATATACACACACACACACACACACAAATATATGTATATATATATATATATAT
>UELX01006680.1:0-10314 GCA_900480035.1 Eupelmus urozonus | reverse complement strand
TTAATCAACTCAGATCTTTTAATTTATGGTCAATCAAATTATTTAGACATGATATCATTTAAAGAGGTACGAGAGCGTTTTCAGGTATTTAATAATATTACTAAATGCATTAATCAAATAATTATGGGAGATCGTATTGGATGTATTCTTACAAGTCGTCATCTAGCCTTTTATGGCTATGATAACAATATTATTCATATATTAAAAGACTATGTTGTAGAGAGAAGCTTTGGCTTTATTTGTGCAGATGATCTTCCACTAATTCATAAATTCAACTCGCTTTTTTTAAAAATAAGCGAAGGAGGAATTTCAAATATGTTTGACGATCATTTCTTTCCTCATTTAAAAACGTCTTATATACTTGATCAAACTAACCTCTTCCGTATCCGGCCTTTAAAATTTTGTCTTTATATTTTAATTGGAGGTTGGATATTAGCAATTTTTATTTTTTTGTTTGAAAAATTTTCTACTGATTTATTATGGAAATTATGGAAACTTTATTCACCTACCTCTTCCGTAAAAACATTGCAAAAAACTTGAAAAAATATAAAATGTAGCAATAATTCGTCTGGCTCTAGGATACCGAATTATGAATCCATCAAATATACTCGCCGCAATTATAACCAGCGAAATTCAGTCGTCACTCTATATTACCTGCTTTAGATATAACAGATAGATAGATAGATTAATTTTATATTATTGCACAATTAAGTATTATAATTATAATAGATGTCTGCGCTATGTTGCATAATGCAATCAGGTATGGTATGAATAAATGTATCAGTTGTTACATTAAACAATATAAAAAAATGTATCACAGCCCGGATTATATGTATTCGCTTGAGCATGCAGCCATTTTATCAGTTATACTATAAATGTATATATTAATATATTAATATCCCATTTAATATACCATAAGAATAAATTAGGACGAGAAAACAAGAAATAAATCTAGAAATGAAATGATGAGCTCTGCATTGTAATGATGTTGGTTAGCTGAGTTCTAGCAGATGATTCCGTGTAAAAAGGTTTTACAATCTCATAAACAGGTTTCAAAGGATAAGAAGCAGTTCCACATTTTTGAATCTATTATTCAGAACGATTTTGAGCCTGAATCAGTTTGATATAGAATCTTTAACTCTTTGATATCATCCCATGTAAGGTCTTTAGGCTCACATCTAGTCAATAATGGAGATAGGCAGCTTGGTTAAAGAAAATAAAATACTTTTTTCGAGAAACTGTTTAGAATTTTAGAACCAACCAAGCGTTTTCCTGTACGGTGTGGCGTGATTATCCTTATTCTAGTTCCGTATATGCACCGGATTTCAGCAGTAACTGCATTCTATGTACGGGAGACCTGAAAAAATTTATTTTAAAAATTATATTACAAACTAGACACCAAAAAGAACGTATCCACGTACTTTCATCTGTGAAAAATAATTTTAACAAATAAAAAAAGAAAAGACGAAAAAATCATTAAAATTTGAGGTGTTCAAAAATCGCCGGGCACGATAAATACCCTAAGGACAATAAAATATGAATCAATTAAATCGAATAAAAAATATTTATAATAATTGTTTTGCAATATAAGTAAAATAAACATAGTATTTTTTAAATTTTCTTCGGTTTAACTGCCTTGATTCGATTTCCGAAAGTATTTATATACCATTTTCATTAATTTCGAGAAACACTGAATAAATACGAACTTAAACATGAAATTTATAGGCTGGCAATATTTTACATGAAAATTTATGTCTGATTAACCTTTAGTGGATCAGAAAGGCAGAATACTGGCTCAGCCCATGTTCGACACTTTACCGATGATGAATCCATGATATGAGATACCTTTTTTGATGGGTTTTCTATGGGGGATAAAGCAGCTCAAAATCTGATCCTCTAAAGGTTGAAAAAATTCCAATGATTAGAACAAAAATATTGTCATGACAGAGTGATCATCTTGTCCAGTTCATCTTACGCAGAATGTGCAAAATAAATGTTATAGTTTATGAAAAAAATTATTTGTAATTTTTGACAATTAATTTATTAAAGTATGAGTAAATGCAATAACCCGTATGAATTTTAGAAGTTGATGATTAATATAAATGAAGAAAATATTCACTTTCTTATCTTGGCGATGTCGTAAGCCGAATTACGATAATCAATATTTATTTTTCTCGACAGTTTTATTACTTCTAGCATCATTTAAACTTAAATGCTAGCAAAGTAGGCAATGTGTAAAAATATTTTCAGAATTTTCGCTACAATCTATGCCCTAAAAATAGCCTATGTTCTACAATAATAATATCACTATATTTAAAAAAGGATTTAATTAACCTATAGAGAACGGGAAAGCTACTATAATGGCTTGGACCATAATAAATTAGAATAGAAATAAATGAATTCATTATTCACCAACACATTAATTTTATTATGAATATCAGAACACGTATTATCCTAAGATTCAAAGCCCGTGATGTGCGTTATCTTGTACACATTATGTGTGTTATACTGTAAAAAGAAAAATGTCAGACAATCAATCGAAAGGTATGTTTTAAGGTGACTAAAATAAGTAATTCATGGTATTTGCACCAATCGAGGGCGAATTGAATTCTCCTGCGAGATTCAAAGTCTCGGAGACACTTGAGATATACTTAACATATTTTAACAACGGACTAGAGTTGAGAAGCATAGTGCCGAAGCTTAGAAATTTACTTGAGTTGAACAAGATATTTATACTTGTAATAATAAGTCTCAAGTTATGGATTATAATATGTGTTTTACCTTTTATAATAGAATTGAAATTTTAGTATATTGAAGTCGTCACGTTCAAACGTCATAAATTAACAGGTAAAATATTTTTATCTTTTTCATTTTTTTAGCAGAAAAGGCGCTTAAAGTTTTTTTACATCTACACTGGACGAAAAATCTGTTCGAATATTTTTTAAATCCTCCAATAGAATTATTAGCTAAAAAATCAAAATTATTATTCTACGAGGTTACGTAATTTCGAAGAGTACTAAAACATATTTACTTTGATCAGTGTATATTTAACGCCAGGTATGGTACTATATTAATTTTAAAGCATTCAAAATTTAGTCAAGGATTTTATAAAGCAAATAATATAAATATTTTCATTGTACTGCCAAATTAATTTTTTTTCTCTGTGCTTCTAATGATAGCTGTTGATAATAATAAGGATGAGAGAAATAGTTACACGATTTTAATTCTTTTTAGGCTCTTTATTTATTTTATGCCGTCATTTCAACTATTTATCAGATCAATGAGATTAATGTCTGCTGGCTCTATTTAAGACAATTATAAACATTTTATAATTCTATTAATATTAGAGTATAATAACTCTTAAAAAACCCAGTTGTAACAATAAAACTTACTCATAATGGATATTGATCGAAAATGCACAATAATTTAAGTTTAACTTTAGCTAGTCATGGAAATATTTTCGATCTCTCTCGGTTGACTGTTTTTAAGAAAATTGTTATAGGGCGAAAACGAAAATCAGAAAATCAAGAAGAATATATTTTCTTAAGTTCTCATAACTTTAAGCAGACTTTAATCTGATGAGCGAAACCTCGATATAAAATAAATAAAGTGTCTAAAAAGAATCAAGATTGCGTAACCATTATTTTCCTTTGTTCTTTTTCAGGTCTAAATAGATCAATCTATATAATAGCAATATTAAATTTCTAGATATCCTCACATATTGATTAAATGAAAAGCTAAGTGCACAAATTAATATGGATTTTTTTTTTATATTTTGTGTACTTGTAAACATGCTCCGATAAATTATGGCTGATTAGTTTACTTCGTTTAGTGTTGATGTTAATGATTATGAGGAGTTCATGTTTGTTTTAGCTTTGCAAAGAATTTACAGTTAAATGTTTTTAAATAAAGAATACTGAGCAGTTATTGGATCATATTTTAGAATAGTTATATTGTAAATTAAGAAAAGAGTGAAATATATTATGAAATTACAATTTAAAAAATTTTTTTATTACATCTATTCATTTAACATATTTTTCTTGACATATTTTAAAGGAAAAAGTGCGGTATTGGGTTACCTAAAAATTAACCACCCTTTTGATATGACAGTAAGTACAAAAATATATTATGTAAATATTTCTTAAAGAAACTGTTGCTAATATACTAAAATAATTTGAACTATTTTAAGGACAAAATTATGAATTGCAACATTAATAAAAATAGAAGTAATAATATTATCTTTATTTTTCAAGATAAAAATGATACGGCTTTGATACGTTCTTTATTTTCTTCTGTAATTCCTATCATTCTATTCAATCAAAACGAATGTATCTTTAAAAAACATGACCGCTTTCATAGATTGTATACGCTAAATGAATCAATTGATATAAAAAATAATTATCCAGCAACCAGTTTTATTATAATTGTTACATCCAATGATATTCTCAAAAAAGTTTTAGAAAATATTAGAAATTCAGTCTGGTGGAATAATGAAGCATTATTTTTTATTGTTAATAAAACATTTTTAAATAGTTGTAAAATGGCACGTGAAGTTTTAAATTTAATGTGGACTTTTAGAACGTTATTTGTTATTTACATGTGCCTTGATTTAAACGGTCAATTACAACTATATACTTTCAATCCTTATTCGATGAATGCGCCAGAATGTTGGAATCCAAGACTACGTACGAACACAATTCATGAATCATGGACGTTACTGAAATATGATGCTAAATATTTAAAAATTATTTATAGTAAGTGTATCAATAGAGCTAATATAAATTAATTAAATAATTTTCTATTCTTATTAAAAGTAGCAATAAAATAAATAATTCGATTAAATTATTAATTTTAAAGTTACTTTCAGAAAAAAATTTACTTCCTTGTTCTTTTTACTTAAAATAGTTTAAATTTTTTAAACAGATTCTTCGTCGTGTAAAAACTTATTTTTCGACAAAACAAATAATTTAAATGGCTATACATTAAAAGCCAATATAAATAAGGGTCTTAAATTTTATAAATTTGATAGAACTAAACAAGGATATAATCAATATAGTGGAGGTACTCTTGAAATTTTATGCGCTGTATTAAATTGCATTAACGCAAGTTTGACGGTAAAATGGATGGATTCCTACGGAGCAGTTGGAGCACCTAAAGGAATAATCAATGATTTACTAACTAATACAGTGGATTTTTCGATGAGTACATTTTTTGTACGTTCTTATTGGACTGCGCAAACATATTCTATTGGTAGCAGTAAAGTTCTAATTGTAACTAAAAAAAATACATTAAGTTTCGCTGATAAATTTTTATTAGTTTTTAACAAAAAAATTTTGATAATCTTGACAATCGTATTCTGTACATCTGTAATTTCCTATAAGTTTATTTTACGATCTTCCATATCAAGCGCAATTTTAGATTTTTTACGAATATTTATAAACGCTTCAACTTTAAAGCAACCAAAAAACAATTTCAGTAAAATCTTTCTAATTTCTTTAATCTATACGTCATTTTCTATCAGTATGTACATTCAAAGCCTCCTAAATGCAGTCCACACCATGCCAGGATATAAACCATTGATATATTCACCTGAAGACTTAATCAAGTCTGACCTTATAATTTACGGCCAATTAAATTATTTAGACATGATGCCATTTAAAGAGGTTAAAGAACGTTTTCGTCAAGTAAATCAATTATCTGAATGTATAGATCGAATGATCATGGGAGATCATATTGGCTGTATAGCTACTGAGATTCTTCTAACTTCTTTTGGCTATGATGATATTATTCATAAAGTAAGTGATTATACGATTGAAAGAAGGTTTGGATACTTTTGTGCAGATGATTTCCCGCTTCTTCACAAATTCAATACGCTTTTGTTAAAAATAAACGAAGGAGGAATATCCAACATATTTGATGATCGCTATAATATTCGTTTTAAAAAAAATCATTATATATCTGACCAAAAAAAAATGTTACACATTCGGGATTTAAATTTTAGTCTTTATTTTTTGATTGGAGGCTGGACTTTAGCAATGTTAGTATTTTTATTTGAAACCTTTCTTTCGATTTTATTGAATGCCATGATTAAATATTTAAAATATATATTTAAAATTTTTTTAATTTTATAATTAATACAAGTTGTTAAGTTTCCTTTATTCTGCATAATGTGTTTTAGAATTCTGTTGTTATATTTCGCCAATTCTTGAAGTAACATCAAGAATAGTATTTTGAAATGATTATAATAATAATGGTAATAACATGATGAAGATAGCAATTTTTATTGTATTATTAAATTTAGTATTTTTTTATTATTTTGCGTCCTCAAAGGGAAAGTTCTGTAATAGTACAATTTTTAATTTTGTTAAAATTTTGTAGCAGTATGTGTAAAATTGTCAGGAGTTAATGACACGTTTGACAGAATTTTCAAATGACAGAATCTTGGAACCTAAGAAAAAATACTGACACGTTCCATAAATTATGAACATTATTGGAATATTATGTTGAACGTTGAAACATTAATTATAGTAGGTACAGAAATAAAGTTTATGGCAAAACACGTGTTATTTTATAGTATATTGTTATTGAAAGTAATTCCATAAGTACGTAAAATGCGATTTTAGGCACGAGTACTGTTTTGTTGCTGCAAATAAGTAAACTGTATATGGATATGTCGCCTATGATATTTTTAATAAAGCATGCAAAAAATTTATATCTAAGGCCTGTATAGAAAATATAATATAATTTTATTGAACACATACAAAAATAGCAAATCTTTGTTTTAAAAAAAATCATCTGATCAAAGCAAAATCTTACAAATCTGGGATTTTCATCTTTTTATTTTATTTGGTGGTTGAACCCTAGCAATTTCAGTATTTTTATTTAAAATATTTTCTTCAGATCTATTAATTGAATGTTGTATTAAAATATTTAAAATATGTAAAAAAAGATTTTTTTTGAAAATTTATTAGCTATAAAGTAAATATATATTGGTATATAAAAGTTACAAGAGATAAGTTAATATTTTAAGAGAGTTACATGTAATAGACAACAGTTGTTAAAATATTTCTCTCCTGTGTCTTTATTTATAGAACAACAAATTCGAAAATTAATGCTTACAAAAGTTGTCCATATAATGACCATCACGCCACAGAAGGTCAAGCAAGAAAAACGTAGAAGGCTATTGTTTAGATGTGTTATAACTAGGCACAGTTTTAAAATGGAAATTTTTAATATTAGTATTGATCTTGTTTAATGTTTAAAGTATAGTAACATTTTAAAGAATTTTACAGCATAAAGGATTGTACAATGATCGCAATTTTTCTACAATTTTGCCTAATCTTCTATAAATGTACAGACTATTCCACGAAGTTTTATTATGGTCCTACTATATTGTCTATAACATAAATATTTTGAAAGTGATGACCGATAAAAAAGATATTATTTTTCGAAAAAAAGACATGCTTTTTTATTGAATATTAGACAGTTAAGTATCATTCAGAAAGAAAAGTTCATTCGAAAAAACTAAGAGAATTAAATCCCCCAAGCTTATAACACGTGCACTTATTTTGTTTATATTAAAACACTTATGTATTTATTGTCATTTTATGTACTGAGAATCACTGAAATCAACTGATTTATTATAACACTAATAAGTACGTTTAACAAAAATTTGAAAATACAAGACATATGTTTGAAAAATTTTCTAGATTTTTAAAGTTTTTATCGTTTTTAGCATGAATTATGACCTAAGCTCGATAGATATTAAAAATATAACTAATGAATCTATTATTTTATTATAAATCTAATAACAAAAATCGATATGTACGATACCCTGTTATAAGAAAATAGTTTTCACGCTAAAACTTTACTATTTTAGTTAACGTAAGGCTTAAATTAATTTAAAAAAAATGAATACAAAAATAAGAGAAAATAACAAGTTTTAATTTGCTTTTATTCGGATTTGGAAAGTATTTGGTAAAAAGTTATGATAGTTTTAATTTAGAGTAATCAAAATTATCTATTTAATCTCGGTGCTCTCCTTGTAAGCTCAAAAGTATTTCTCAATTACTAAAACTTTTAAAATATCTACTTGCGTCATATAACCTCTGAATCAATAGTGAAAAGAATTTTCGAACAAGAATTAACGCATCGTAAAAGTCCGCGATGATTTATTACAAAATGCTATTTTTTCTTTATGACGATAGAACAAAGCGATCAAGCAAATATCAAAATGT
Source organism: Eupelmus urozonus (assembly GCA_900480035.1). NCBI lineage: Eukaryota > Metazoa > Arthropoda > Insecta > Hymenoptera > Eupelmidae > Eupelmus > Eupelmus urozonus. The sequence goes on along the minus strand of UELX01006680.1, from coordinate 2,077 downwards.
ATAAATTGAAATTCTCGATCTATTCGTTCACTATGTAAATGTCAGTCAATAAAGAATTTCAACAAGTTTATTGCTTGTCCCCTATATTCGTGAAACTTATACAAGTTTTACTTTAGCGCTGCTGCTTATTGATATGCCATTTTAAAATTTGATGCTATAAAATTTTTATACGTTTGTCTCCCAGTGATATACAAAATCTAAATTAAATCGAATTTTATGATTCATAAATTAAAATTCCTCATTCGTATTACTTAGGGTTTAGAACCAGCTCGATTTTTCTTCAAGTTTAAAAATTGTTTGAGTTAAAAAAAATTATATAATCTGTAAAATTTGTAGGTTGGCAAAAATGATTATAGAAAAAACTATTTTGAAGTGTTGTATATTAATAACAATTACTATATGAAGAATAATCTTTTCGGAAAAGTTGCTGTAATATTCTATAAAATATTATCTGATTTTGTGATCCCAAAAATGATCGTACTTTCCAGAAAATTTCATTCGATTTATAGTCAATTACACTCGAAACATGTAGAATTTATTTTAATCTGTTATCGCTTTATGAAACACACAGCATATTAATTGTCCAGAAACGTTATACCTCCGCGCAATAGATTCACATCTATTCCATCTCGTAAACAGCTCCAAATAAAAAAAAACTCAAAGCAATATTACAAAAGCGACTCATCCCCTCTCCCCAAAGCAAAAAGCCATTTATCCTCGCAGAACCAAAATCGACCAGAGCTTCTCCGCTTCTCGCAGATCGCTTCAAGATAAGCCCGTGCATCGTCGGCTCCTACACTCGCTAACCGAAAGATCCTAATCCCCGGATTACGAGCTCCCTCACTCTCTCCACTCTGTATATCTTTGCGGATTACGCGCTTACTGGCTACGCTAATTACACTTGCTTCGGGAATCCCCCCGAGTCGATTTTTCGACTTTTGACTAAGCGCCGGGTCTTCCTCAACTTTCCGCGCCGGACACGAAAGAGAGAGAGAGAGAGAGAGAGAGGTGGCAGAGAGAAAGAGAGGGACAGACAGGCGCAGACAACAAGTGGGTGGAGCCAGGGGAGGAGAGACTCGTTGGACCCCTGCAAATTCATTCGAGCGGCTCCTCGGCCTTTGTTTTTTCCGTTCCCCTTCCTCCTCGCGTTCCGTACGACTTTTTTTTTCCACCGTGCGCTCTCTCTCTCTCTCTCTCGGCTCGTTTTTAGGCCCGTGTTTCAGATCTATATGCGCGGCCGGCTCTTCATCATCCTTTGCGAGCGGCGCGTGTTTCTATTAGGGAGTGAGTTGCGCTTACTATAAGCGGGATTGGTTTGGGCTCAGGTGAATTATGCCCCTGGCTCTGGTGTAAATTAATTTTTACGATGAGTACATTGTTTTTCTGCGAGGCGGAGGGGGAGATCGGACACTCTGCCTTTAATCGCATATTTATGATTATTTTATTCCATTGTTGCAATAATATGCGCTCTACTCGTTATGCGCTCGGCCTTGAATATTTATAGGAACGAATCGAGCGGTCATTATATAATCGAAATTTTATATCGGCTACAAAAGCGCATTGAGCAAATACAAGCCGCGTAAAAATTAAAATTCCTTAAGTTTCCAATTTCCAAACCATCTCTCGAGCGGTTAAAAACTCAACACCTTAAAACTCGGCTCTCCGAAAAACCCGCCACCCACTTTCGCTCTTCCTCGCTCGTCAATTTCCACCTCCGAGCCATCAATATAATTGATGGCTTCCGGCGTGTCGCTCCTCAACTCTCCAGCGCCAATTACCACTTCTCCCTCGGTCTATACCTACCTGACGGCGCGTGCCCCCATCTCAGAGGGATAAAAGCCCCCGCGGGCCCTGGCGCTCCTTATATACCTGAAAGCCAGAGCGCCGTCATCGACGTATATTCCGGGCGGTCCCCTAGAAAAATGCCGATCGCTTACCGATAACGGAGAGCGAGGAGGGGGGGTAGAGACATCGGGGATCGTTAAGGGAATCCTCGGTGGACAATAAAATTTTTGCGCGAGTCTCAACAATGAGCACACGCGCTCTCTCCTCGTTTGCTCCTTTTTACTGTGTTGCG
>UELX01006679.1:0-10317 GCA_900480035.1 Eupelmus urozonus | reverse complement strand
ATCTTCATTTTATAATGCTTACAGGCTATACTTACCGAAATTTGGACTTCATTGATGAAATTTATTCAGGCAGTAAGTCTCTTATTTTCATTAATGACTATTGCTATTTGTCGTATGAAATTGTATTTAAAAATAATTTTAAATTTACAGTTTGTGGTCCTCTGGTAAGGTTGAGCCCACCTCCTGAAGAAAAAGATTATCAATTTAACCTGAGTGATAGTGAAGGACTTTGCGATCTGTTTGACATTGTGGCACAATGAGTCGAGCTATTTTATAGTTTTTCTTTTTTTTTTTTTTAATGATTCGACGTGTACATCCGGCTTACGTCAGTTGAGTTTGTGATCAATTTAAGTCTTGTTATCGTTGAGCAAGACTGATGTATATAATTTTAAAGAGTGTATGATTGCGGCTAAAGTCGGTGTCAATGCAGTAGTTTTGATATTGGTTAAGGAGAAAATAAGTTCAAGTATAGATTTTACTCAATTAGCAGAAATCTCTTTTTCTAAATCATTTAACTCAGAGATCAAGTGAATTGTTTATATTGGACAGTGACGGTGTCCATAATTTCGCGTTCTTATATCAACGCAGTATTTACTATTTAACATTTTTATTTAGCCTTGTACATATAGTAAATGTTAACAAGCGTTGTATTATAAACTAAAGAATGAGCATAGAAAAAATCTTATGCTGACGAATGTTTGATTTTAAATATACATTTATACAATTTTAGAATGGTAAAGTGATTAAAACAAATCGAAACGATAATGCAAATGCCCCTGCATAAAATAACGCTTGTAATAAGACTTGTTATAGGTATTGTTATAAGTATTTGTGAATATTTTTCTCGCAAGCATTAAATTTACACAAAACTTAAAAATTCCATCTATATCTAATATATTCTCGTTGAAACAACGAATATAAAAATAAATCATTTGGTATAAAATATATTTTAAAATATTTATTTCGATTTTCCACCCATTTTATACAAAATTTTCATAAACTTTAGAAAGACTCATATTTTATACAGTTAAATTTAAGATAATATTAAAATTATTGTTTTATAGCAGCTTTTTGGTATTATATTTTAAGTATTAAATCGTTATAAAAGCTTATTACTTTTTATAAAGTTAAATAGAATTAGTAAAATAACGTTTTTACATTTTTGTTGAATTTTTTGCAATATTTATATTAATTTTTCTATAAATATCTTATTTATTACTTTTTTTTTTATTATTTATTACTTATTTTCATAAAAAATATTATTCACTCAATATCAATAATAAAAAGAAACTTTAATATTTTTATATTAATTTAAAAAAATAAAATAGTTTAAAAACTTGTATTAGCTCTTGTATTTTATTTGTGTTTTCAATACGTAAAAAGTATATATTTTTTAATGTATTAAAAATATATGTATAAACATTCATCTTTTTCTGCAATGTAAAAATTTTTTAATTATAAATAGCTTTCTACTTTTTAATATCATTTCTTATATTATAACAGAAATTTTTCTACATTATGCAGTAAAACGAGAAAATGGGCTATTTTCTGTACATTGTAAAAAAAGAAAAGAAAATACGGTTTCTCTATGCGAGGATAATGTTTATGCACTAGCGAAAGTTAAAATGAAGGCGTTGAAGGTAGCCGAGATCATCATAAGTTTTCCATTATTCAAAACTTAAAAAAATCGTTTCTCCCCTGTTTTCCCACAATGTCTAAGGCTCTTATGTAGTGTATTGTAGTATATTGTAAATTAACAAAATTTTCAATATTTTGAAAAATTATTACCTTTTTAAGGAATGTTCAAGAATTATTTTTACTTCCCGCTGGGCAAAAAGATAGAGAAAACCAAAGGAAATTCCTGTCGCGCTCCGTCAGTGACGCTTGAAATTCTTGATTTCTACATGCACTATATGTACTTTAAAAATGGAACTTTTCTTTGCATGTATTAGAAGAAATAGTTTTTTCTCTTTTCCCTTTTACATACCATATTTTACTAATGAATATATGGTAAAAATTTTTTTTATGTACGAAATTAATAAGGTGATCGTGCTTATTGCAATTTATTAATGTAATAATTAAAAATTTTTATCCAAGCGATTTTTAAAAAACGAAAAAAATGACCAATTTTACTCCTAAGAGACTAATCTATAACTGTCCAAATCTATTAAAAAATATTAGACATCTTTTAAACTTTACAAAAAAAAAAAAAATGTTTTTAAACCTTTCAGATTAAAAAAAAAATTTAAATAAAATTAATTTAAAATTTTTTTAAACCCTTTTTTTTGTTTTTTACCTGTGTAACGAGAAATTAGAGCTGCAGCCTATACATTACTTAAAAATCAAACTTGGGAAAATTCACTTATTGCATGTAACTATTAATGTATCTCTAATGGCTATATCTATTTTCAAGTATACGTACAGCACACAATAAATAAAAGAGTTCAACAGAATCAACGTTGACAAAAGTGTTACTAGAAGAATTTTTTAAATAATTATTCGGAAGTAGTTTATAATGTTACTTAATAACATTTAAATGAGATTATCAAAGAAAAATTTACAAAAAAAATGAAACTCTTTCATATAAAATGCCTTTTAAAATTTATAATTTGTAAAAATATTTTTAAAAAATGATTAGAACCCGTTAGCGTTGACGCGTTAAATAGATTGCTATATTAAATCAGCAGTAATTTTGTAAATTTATTTTTAAAAATTATAAACAAAAATATTTAAAATATCTCATTAACTGTTTTTGCAATTTGCTTCAAATACTAATGATACTAACATAAAAAAAGTAAAAGTATATAATATTAGAATACTTAGGTAATATTATAATACCTCATATCTCATCAGTTAATAGTTAAAAAAATATTAATAAGAACTTGCATATGGTTTACATACGCAACCTCAAAATAATCCAAGAGCAGCATAAGAATGACATATGAGATTCAGGTTTCCGATTGCTTTTAAACAGGCGTATTCGTTATTCTGCGCTTTTACAAGCATGTTTCGTTATCAATAAAAAAAAGATTAAGTCATCTTTTAGTTCGTAAATCATAATGTTTGTATTGCTTTCATGATTCTGCAAAAAACATATTTTATCTCATAAAAATCATTTTATATTACGAACTTTAAACTTGTTAATTTTTTGTAACTCAAAGTTTATTGCATTTAAAATTATGAAAATTGAAAACATTTTTTTATCTTTAGTTAAATAGTTCGTTACTTATTCCGACAAAATAAAAAATTATTTTCACACCGTTTAATTTAAAAAAAGTTTTTTGTGTCCATTTACTACATAAGATCGCCCACTCATTCTTTCGTTCTTAACGCCCACTTTGCGAAATCAAACTTTTCTTTAGAATTTCAAAATGTTTTGCGGAAGTGACTCAAACTGTCAAAAATAAATCAATCTATTTAAACTTTTTAATGAAAAAAATTATTTTAGTCTTTTTTTAATTTTAATTAAACATAATGATTTACAATATTTCTATTTCTGTGACTATAAATAAATTTTTTATTATAAATATTTTTATTTTTTTTTTATAAATATTTTGAGTATAAAACTGTTATACTCGGTTGTTAATAAATTATTTTGTGTTTGTCTTAACGTAGCGGTATTTTATTTTTCTAAAGCGATTAATAATAAAATAAATGTTAAGTTATTTTATAATGAATTAAAACAAAACGATTCGTTATATTAAAAAATTTTTTATTTTGAAAAGCCGCAACGATCAAATTCACTTCTTCGCATTAAGATTAGAAAACAAATAAAAAATTCTTTTTTAAATAAATCTTTTAACTGATCGTTAAATAAATTTTAACGATCAAAAAGATTCAAAGCCATAGGTAAAACTTAAAAATAATAACTAAACGCTGCATGTGTAATATTTTTAAAAGGCAATAAAAAAGCGTTATATTTATTGCCAGTAATATCTCAGGTAGGGTCTAATCAAAATCAACTGTTTCTACTTTGTGTTCCATTCTAATTGCACAATAAGCATCATTTAGAATGCTAGACAATGGTCTACAACCTCAAACTCCCCTACTATTAATTATTCATGTTTTACACTGTTGACAATTCAACCAATTGAGTCTAATTTCAATAAATATGTATATACTAATTGTTATAAACTACATTCTTTAAAAGTTTCAATCAGTTTGAGTAGTGTACGCCCGACTCAGGTCAGGCGCATTCAAATTTTTGGAGCACACCATCCCGTACGTGTTATGCAATTATGCAAAATCTGTCGAAACAAACGATTCCTTCTCAAATGAAAAATGAATACTTTGTAGTCATGCCGGGCAGGTCGCGCGCGCGCGCGCATCATTTGCATCGATAAGCATACAATCTAGTGCCAGCGAATATATGAAATTATATTGCGGAAGTATCGAACGATTTGCTCCGCTTAAAAATATTCGCCCGTTAAGAAAGAAACTTTCCTCAGACGTTTTTCTCAAACGCATCTACCGTTTGTTTTTAATAAATTTGAATGCCTGAGAGCTTATCGATTAGCAAAAGTTTCCGCTGTTTTGTTTACAACGTCTATTTAAACAATTTGATCCCTTAATGTTTTTAAACACGGCCTTACGGAGAGAAAGAAGCCAGCTCTACGAATTTTACAAATATTTTCGTCGATCCCATTGTGAAATCCAGCCTGATAATCATCGGATACCAAAGTATAATATTTGCAGCAATTTCTCTATCTTCCTCTATCAACAGATAACGAGCTTTCCTCACCCGTACTATACACATACATACCCCCACGCAGCTCTTTTTTATAATTAACCCGCGATAAAGTATCAGATAACAAAGTTCTCAGCGCTCGAATATGACTTCAAACCATCTTCTCCAAATAAACGTGGCCCAAGGGCGTATCGACTACTTGTCACATTAATCAAGCGAGCCGCGCGCATGTATATACAGTCAATCTGGCGCCTTCGTCAATCGATCCGCTCTCTCAAACGCTCGATATCCATACCATTATTACACGCGCATACGCAAACACACCCTCGCTCACGCCACCAGATAGCCAGAGAGAGAAAAAAAAAGAGACGAGAAAGACAGCCGATGCCCATTGCATAACGGATCGTGCCGCCTATATCGTCAAAAGTCAAAAATCCGCGCGCGCGCGTTGTATATAACTATACCTGATGTGTATATCCACATTCCCAACCTATACACACCACACACAGAGCTGCAAGACTTCAAAGTTGCGCGCGCGCGAAACCGCCAAGCTGACTCGTGCGCGCGCGCGCGCGGCTCTCAAGGCCAGATAAGAATGGATCGACGCTCGCGTAGTGCCGGCGGAGGGGCACCTTTCGTCACGCGCTTAACTACGCGCAGATAGACATTCTCCTATATACGCAGAGGCTCTCGCGCGAGCCAGCGGAAATTTGCCAATAATGCGGGAGTTTTGCCGCCGCCTTTGCCCAAGCTGAAGCAGCTGCGCTCCCCGAGGTCCTGCGACGCGAGCCTTGCTCCAGAGGGCTGCATATCAACTTTTCGAAGCTCCCGCGGTGAGAGACTCTGTGTGTGTTTGTAGATATATATATGTATAGGCGATAGCACGCTTGGCACGCAGGCATCAGCTGACACTCTCTCTCCCTCCGAGGTATATGCGCGCAAAAAAGAAATATAATCATGAGAGTCCGTAATAGCGTCGAGTCACAGTGTAGACTCGCGGAAAATCGCGAGGAGTTACGTCACGGCCGTGGAGCAGAGCGGGACTCTGGCCGATCGTTAATCAGCATCGCTGTTGTGTTTTTCAGCCGGACTCTCTGGAGAGCGCTGACACTTGCCGGACAACGCGACGAGCTGTCAACGCGTTGATACATATACCCTAGGTGAGTTCGCCGAGGCGCAGGGAGAGAGCTGTCAGTTACGTTTTCGTAGAGCCCGCGAGAGCACGTGTATATATAGGTGCGTGATGCTTCAGCTGCGGGGGCACGTGTCCGCTCGCTGGGCCTTTTAAAAAATCGTCTGCTATACGCGCGCCCACTGCAGCTGCTGCTGCTGCTGCGCGTTCGATTCGGTGTTTTTTTCTCTTATTTCGTCGTGACAGCAGCGGCGGCGCGACGAGGACGCGAGAAATCATGACGATGCCGAAGCTACAATGGTTTTCCCTCTTTTCCAGTGTTCGCCGAGTGACGCAAGCTCGAGCTGTCAAGCCAAAGATGAGGGTCATCCTGGTGAGGTTCCGCGAGGTCACCAAGAAGTATCCGGTGGTGAGGGGCATGGCGTCGTACACGGTGATTTGGCCGGTTGCCAGCCTTATACAGCAGAAGATCACGGGGAAGGAGCAGCTGGACTACTTGCAGGCGCTCAGGTTCAGCATCTACGGGGGCTGCTTCGTCGCGCCGACGCTCTACTGCTGGCTCAAATGCGCCTCGCACTTCTGGCCCAGGTCCGATCTCAAATCAGCGATTACCAAGGTGGGTGTGAATTCTCTTTTGCTCGGCTGGTAGTTGTTTTGTTGTTGGATGTTTTGCACTTGTTCGGTCCAGATTGGATAGACTGATGAAATGTCTTCTGTTGTGAAATCATCAGGCCCTCGTTGAACAAGTGACTTACGGCCCCAGTGCGATGTGCTGCTTCTTCTTTGGTATCAACCTGTTGGAGCTGAAGCCAGTGTCCGAGTGCTGGAACAAAGTCAAAGAAAAATTCTGGCCAACGTATAAGGTTTGCACAATGTTTTGTCTTAATATTTAAGTTTATGTTAAAATGATAAAAGTCTAATTTTTATCTGATGGCAGGTTGGAGTATGCATCTGGCCAATACTTCAAACAGTTAATTTCCTTTTTGTACCAGAAAAGAATCGAGTAGTTTATGTTAGTATATGCAGTCTTATGTGGACATCTTTCCTTGCCTATATGAAATCCCTGGAAGCTAGGCGAAATATGGAAACTCCCAGTATACAGCTTTCAAAAGACCAAATAAAACAACAGTCTGTAGAGGCAGAAAAATCAAGTACATGGACAGCTTCGTTACGATGATGTTTTTTTTAGCCCGAATTCCTACTAGCTTAATTTGTATTTATACGAAACTTTTTATTTTAGATAACTAAATTCGTTTATATTTTGTTACGTGTTTTACTATAAAGGAACTTTAAGCAAGTTACTAAGTAAAGTGACAATTGTTACTGTTATAGCTGGGAATTCTAAACTAAAAATTTAGGAAAAATGTTGTGACTTCCTTTCGTAATTCGAAATGAAGTTTGAAAGTATTTTAACAGAGTCTATTTTTTTAAACTCTGCATGTAAATATATAATTATTTATATTGAATTAAAATTAGAAAATGCAGCAGATTTATGTAAATAAATTTATAATGTCAGGTGATTGTGCACCTACATACATCTATTTTAATTATTGATTCAAATGACAATACAAAAGAATTTTGATCAATATGAATCAAATTTAAAAAAAAAATAATTGAATTAAATGTGCCATAAAGAGCAACTAAAATTTGTGCTCCAAAATGGAAATATCGAACAATAAAAAATGTGGATGACTTAACTAGAGTTGCATTACTTATCTCTAATAATATTTATTTATCCTTGATGTTTTTGAATGCTTACATCAACATGCAAATTGTTTACTGCTTGAATTTATAAATAGGTATTTTATACCTCAAAAATTTCCTCTACCATTTTATAGATATTTTCGAGTAGAATTACAAATATTTTTTCTTAATTTATAATTTGCGTAATATCTGCGTTCATAATATTTATTCCCAACAAAATTACACTACCTTTATTCTAAACTTTATGATCAAAATAAAAAATCTCATTTGTTCATCAACAATCCTTTGTTTACCACAATGCTAACATACCGCTCGCAACAAAAACGGCAGATAACTCATTGTTCCTCGAAATGAACCAACTAATCGTCCACAACATATAACGAGCCAGACGAAAAGAATGCGTATACCTACTTAGCCGATGTTGTCATTCGTAATTTTTCCATTCGCCGCGCGCGCCCCCGAAAAAACCCTGCGCGCAGTTATGTACCTACTCTTTACGTACTGCACACTATATATACATACATTCGCTATACACTCACCTACATCACGTGCTGCGCGAAACGCGCATTTTCGAGTCGCAGGCGACGGTCAGAGCCAGAATAAAGATGGCCACGACTAGTTGATGACGATCTGTCAAATGTCAGAGGGCCGAGAAGCGTGCGATGGACAGCAACGGGCACATCGCGTCTAAAATGCAAACATCATCCTGATCGTCGCCCTCCCCAGGACCGAGCCAGCTCCAGCTGTTCGCGCGGACGAGCCCAGACGTACATACAGACCCTCGGCTGCGTAGGGTTACACGCACGTCGGCAAGGTTATAATCCGTCTCATTGTGCGTGCGTGCGTTGAGAGCAGGCAGCAGTGACCCCTCGATGTTTTCGACGACTCCTAGTTTTTCCTGAGATCGGCAGAAGACGCGTGCCTGCGGCAGAGTGCTGATCTTGTTGACGGCGCGCGAAGACGAAGCGGCGGAATCATGGCCAGAGCTGGCTCGAGCGGCAACAATAGCAGCGCGGTCCATCAGTGCGATTCGATCGCTAATTACATGGACGGGGTGCAGGTGAAGATTGCCGAGGCCTACGAGCCGCCGCCGAGGGTTACCCAGCCAGCGGCCTACTACAGCAAGCTGCCCGACGTCGCCAAGTGCTCCTACGACTTTAGCCTCGAGAAGAGCGTGCTGGAGAAGGTGAGAGCTGTTTTTTTCTTTGTTTTGGGGTACAGCTTGTTTGTGGCAGGTGAATTGTGAGGAATGAATTTGTTGATAGAGTTGTGAGTGCGGCGAGGTTTGTAGTTTTTGTTGTTTATCGTCTGTTGCTTTTAGATGGAACAGTGGCGAAAAGCTCGACAGTCTTACAAAGAGGCCAGGCGAGCTAGAATAGAGGAGAAACGCAAAAAGGATGCTGAGAAGTCACCTCCGCCTTCGTCGCCAAGTCCAGAGCCAATCCCTCTCCCTGTTAAGGCAGCTCCTGCACCTGAGGCAACGATATTGACACCTCAACCTTTAAAATTTCCTTCTTACGATATTCGAAATCATCACAAATCCAATGGGCTTGACGATATTTCTGATTTTTTGAATGACTGTAATAGTCCTTTTGATAATATGGAGTTGAATAGCATTAATGATATGGATGAATTAGCACAGGTGAAAATTTTAATAATATTTTGAATCTTTAACATGACAGCTGATTTTGGATTCTTATTTGAAATATTACTACTGTATTGCAGGTTCTACAGCCACCAACTACATCACAATATTATACACCACCTACTTCAAATCTTGAGAGTGAAATGAATAATTTATCAGTGGTACAAAATGTAAATGAAACGACTGAGGAAGGAAAAATTACAGAGGGAAACGATGAATCAAATGCCAGTAAACGCACAGAACAAAAACAGCCTATGGTATCATCAATTGTTCAAGAACTTTTAAAGGACTTGGAAAGACCAAATATGGAGGTAATTAATATTTATGAAATTAATAGATTAAATAGCTTAGAAATAATTTGAGTAATGTAACGCATCTATCAAATTCAAATTTCTTTTACACTAAAAATTTTATAAATTATTTACTTACAACCAAAATTTTAGAACCGAAGGCCATGGCCTGATCTGGAAAGTCCTGATGCTGAAAGCAGTCCAGGTACGTCAAATGAAAACTCAGGCAAACAACCAGTTCGGACTTTTGCTGACCTATCCCCCGAGGATCAAAAGTTGGCAAAACGATTAAGTGACATGGGTTTTTCATTAGCTAGAGTTACACGTGCTATTAGTGATTTGGAAGGACAAGATAATAAGAAAATTGTAGAATATTTGTTAGCCATTCAGTCTCTGGAAGATCTTGGAATGCCTGAAGATGCTGCTGTAAAAGCTTTAGCATTAACTGAATATGATCAACATAAAGCCAAAGTGTATTATGAAAGTTTGTGTACTCTTAGAGACTTGGGGTTTCCCGAAGATAAGGCATCTATGGCATTGTTAAAGTGCAACATTGATAGAGACAGTGCCCTTGATTTACTAATTGCTTAATTCCGCGCTGTTGCAATAAACTGTAAATAAGTGTTTATCGAGTTTACAGGCTCGATACTAATCAGATTTTTATTAAAAATGTTGTGATGTAACTATTTGCCGATCAGTAATTAGTTGCAAAATTACAAACCACTTTTATACTTGTAAAATACTTTCTGAATTATTTTTTGTATGTGTGTGAAATATTTAAAATTTTTTTCAAATGGATCAATTTTGATTCATTTTAAAATACAATAATGAAGTGTGAACTGTACGCTGAGTCGCTTAG